>WOXC01011629.1:0-137305 GCA_011680675.1 Gymnobelideus leadbeateri | reverse complement strand
AGCTGTTTCTACTCCGCCATCTTGGCTCCGCCCCCCAATCATCTCCTTTTAATAAATGGATTGAAACTATTAAAAAAGAAAAGAAAACCCAGTAATACCACTTCTAGGGCTGTATTCCAGAGAGATCAGAGAAGTAGGAAGAAGACCCGCATGTGCAAAAATATTGCAGCTCTTTTTGTGGTGGCAAAGAATTGGAAATTAAGGGGGTGCCCATCAACTGGGGAATGGCTAAACAAGTTGTGGTATATGAATGTAAAGGAATACCATTGTGCTATAAGAAATGAGGAGCATGGGGGGGGGGCGGAGTCAAGATGGCAGAGTAGAAACAGCACCTCCAAGGTGCTCTGCCCCACACCACTTCCAAAGAAATGAGGAGCAGATGGACTTCATATTTACCTGGAGAGACTTATACAAACAAACTAATGAGGAGAAGAGGAGAACTTCGTACACAATTACAGACACAGCATATGTGTGATGATCAATTATGATAGACTGGACTCTTCTCAGTAATGCAAGGTTATAAGACAACTCCAAAAGACTCATGATGGAGAGAGATGTCTACATTCAGAGGAAGACCTAGAAAGAACGGAGTTTGAATGCAGATTGAAGCCAACTGCCTACTCTGTTTCTTTTTCTTGTTTGGTTTTGTTTCCTCTTTCCCATTGTTCATTCCATATGTTACAATCCTTCTTTACAACCTGAGTAAAGTCTAATGCAGATCCTATACTTGATTGCATGCCGCCATGGGGAAGGGGGGAAGGGGAGAAAATTTGAAACCCAGGGAATTGTGGAACTGAATCTTGTAAACTAGAAGTAAACAAACAAATTAATACAGACAAAAAAAATGATTAAGACAATGTGACTTAGAGGTGGGAGACCTTTGTATCCCTTAAAGATGATTGCGACTTAAGGATGATTGAGTTAAGGACTTACTGAATTATGTCTTTTGTTTAAGAATAGGTTTAAAGAATAGTTTGTTTAAGAATATTGTGAATGCTGTACTTTGGTTTCTGTGAATGTTTTGCTTTAGTTTACCACTGAATGAATAGAGTTCACTATAAAAAAATAATAAGAAAAAAGAAAAGAAAAGAAAGTCCATGCCACAATAACCTTATTTCATTTTTAACAGGGTTACTAAACTACTAAATGAGGGAAATGCTGTATATTGCCTTCTCCTGGTTTTCTTCCTACCTAACCCACCACTCCTCAATCTCCTTTGATGATTTCTCATCCAGATCATGCCCTCTAATCAAAGGTGTCCCACAAGCGTCTCTCCTGGGCCCTCTTCACAGAACAAGTCCCCTCAATAAAATGATTTGTTCTATAAAACTTGGACTCAGGCAAAAGGTCATACCCAAGGACCTAGAAGACCACTTGTGTCCCCGAGGCCACAGGTTCCCCATCCCTAGAGATGGTCACTCAGGTACCTTCCAATTCACAAATTCTGTAATTCTATGATTCTGTAATTCCAAATCCAGTACTCTCAAAATTATGTGATGTCTGTCTACTTGTGGATTCTAGAAATACTTGTTCTAGGGGGTAGTAAAGTTATCATATGGAGGTCAAAAGAAGTGATACAAGACCATTCTCAAAAGTCTCTCTGAAGAACTTTGGAATCTATTGTAAGACATGGTAGACCCCTGCACAGGACTGTCCAGCACGGCATGTCCACATCAAAGAGGGCACCATGCTCTATGAGCAAAACAGAATTGCAGTAGCTCAAAAGAAATTTAAGATGTACAAATTTAGAGACATCTCCATTCCAAATGCTCATATGGACTATTTGTGCCCAGCCTGTGGTAGAACTTTCCTAGCTCATTATTAGTCTGATCAGCCACAGTCAGACTCACTGTACCTTGACCCCAGCATAGTGATGTCATTTTGGTCCTCTTTGAGAACAAAGGGTAGCAACCAAGCCATTGTGTCCTATTAAAAATTGTCATTCTTATGCTAGCACTTGCTAGTGTAGTCTGAAAATCTGAGTTTCATATACAACGTTGTTGCTACTTGACCTGACTTTGTAATTTCTGCAAATTTATTTAACATTACAGCTCAGTCTCATTATCCTGGTCATATAGTATATAAGAACTTCCTTGTCATATTCTTATTATGTGAGTACAAAACTTGTACTCACAGGTATCCCATAACACATTGCTTTCTATTTCATGTAATATGACACTACAGGGGAGCTAGGTGGTTCAGTGAGTAGATAGAGGACTGGACTTGGAATCAGGAAGACTCATTTTCCTGAGTTCAAATCCAGCCTCAGAAACTCATTAGCTATGTGACCCTGTTTACCTCAGTTTCCTCATCTATAAAATGAGCTGGAGAAAAAAATGGCAAACCACTCCAATATCTTTGGCAAGAAAACTCCAAATGGGGTCACAAAGAGTCAGACATGACTGAAAATGATTAAATTAAATTAAACTAAATGATGCTATATTCCCTTCTGGACTACCCATCCCAAACAAAATGGAGAGAGGGCTGGTTCTGGGGCCAGGAAGTCCTGAGTTCAAATCTATCCTTAGAAACTTACTAGCTGTGTGACCCTGGACAAGTAATTTAACCTCTATCTGCCTCAGTTTTGTCAACTGTAAAATGGGGATGATAATGGCATCTATCTCCTAGGTTGTTGTGAGGATCAAAGGAGATAATATTTGTAAAGCATTTTGTGCATTACCTGGCACATAACAAGCATTTAATAAATGCATGTTTCCTTCCTTCCTTCACATAGAGAGTGTAGCTTTGTTTTCCAGTCTAATCAATCCAATCCCACTAGTAGTTCTTAAACATCTGCCATCTACTAGACATTGAAAATACAAAAGCAAAATGAAGAACAGTCCCTTCCCTCTAAGAATTTACTCTCTATGATGGAATGCAATAGATAAACAGATATGTAGATGCAATATAATTGGAGGGAGGGAAGGAAGGAGAGATCACTAATTATTAAAGGAATCAGAGAGACTTCCTATAGCAAATAACATGACAATTAAGCTTTGAAGGCAGCTATGGATTCTAAGAGATCAAGGTGAGGAGAGAGTATTTCCCACACGAACACAAAGGTAGAAGATAGAATACCAAGTTCAGAGGGTAACAAGTGAGCCAGTTTGGCAGGAACAGAAAGGGCATGGAAGGAAGTAATGTTCACCAAGTAGAATGGAGTCAAATTATGAAATGCCAAACTGAGGAGTTGGTATTTTCTTCTAAAGCCAACAGAGAGTCACTAAAAGTTCCTAAGGAGGGGCATGACAGTCAGACTTGTGCTTTAGGAAAACTATTTTGGCCTTTGTTGGAAAATGGTTGGAGGGGGAGAGACTAGAAGCAGGGAGTCCAATGAGAAGACTGTTGCAATAATCCAGGTGAGAGGTGATGAGAGCCTGACTAGGGTGGTGGTGACTGTAACTAGAAAGAATGGAACAGATACAAGAGATTTGAAAGGTACAGTTAACAGTCACTGATTGGCATGGAAGGTGTGACTGAAGGAGGATCAGAGATCAACCTTGCAAACATGGATGACTGGAAGGATGGTGGTGCCCTCAAAAGAAACAGGGAAGTTAGGCAGATGAGTGGATTTAGGGCCCATATTCCAATGGTTATCCACAGATGAATTTTGTTATTATTTGTTCTAGCTTTATAAAATAATTCTTTGGTAGCTTGATTGACCTGGCACTGAATAAGTAAATTAACTTAGGAAGAATTGTCAATTTTATTATATTGACTTGGCCTGCTCATGAAGCAATTAATATTTTCCCAACTGTTTAGATCTGACTTTATTTGTGTGAAAAGTGTTTTGCGATTGTGTTCATAGAGTTTAAGGTTGTCTTGGCAGGAAGACTCCCAAGTATTTTATATTGCTTACAGTCATATTAAACAGAATTTCTATTTCTATCTTTTGCTGCTGGACTTTGCTAATAATATATAGAAATGCTGATGAATTATGTGGGCTTATTTTATATCCTGCAACTTTGCTAAAGCTGTTAATTTAGACTAATTTTTAGTTGATCTCTAGGATTCTCCAAATATATCATCACATCATCTGCAAAGAGTGATAGTTTTGTTTCTTCATTGACTATTCTAATTCCATTTCTTTCTCTTCTCTTATTGCTATAGCTAGCATTAGCTTGTTTTTTAAATAATTTTCTCCATCTTATCTTTAATTGTGGCTACTTTCTCATCATCTAGACCAACTTGTTTCCTAGGACTAGGGACAATTTCTCAATTTCACTGGGTTATACACAGATTTAGATCTGGAAGGGACCTCAGATGTCAACCAGTCTGACCTCTTCATTTTACAGATGAGAAGACTGACCTAGCAAGGGAAAGTGTCATGTCCAAGGTCACAAAGGTAGTAAATGATAGAACTGGGATCCTTGGTGATAGGTACCTGTCTAGGAATGTGAACAATTCCTTAGATTCTCTCTGCTTCCACATATTCACACATTAGACCAGACTATAATTCCATATTTTGGGGAAAGGATTCATGCTTGTAAGCTTAGAATTTCTTCTTTCTATGGCTATATTTCATATTGAAGACCTGAATGCAAACTTTGTCAGTACTAGGGCTCAGTGGATAGCAAGACAGACCAGAATGGAGATTGCTAGAAACTGGAGACTATTAGATGGACCTGTTAAAGTGGGTCAAAGAATAGAGAAAAAGGGGACAGCTAGGTGGTACGGTGGATAGAGCCTCTTTGCCAAGATCAGGAGGATTTGAGTTCAAATCTGGCCTCAGCTGTGTTGCCCTGAGCAAGTCACTTAACCCTGAATTACCTTCCCCCAAAAAAGGAAAAAAAAGAGTAGAGAAAGTTGCCAACAAGTGAGCAGTGGAAGAAAGTCTAGACAGGTGGGTGAAGAATTAGGAGTGCTTAGCAGAAAGCAATGGAGGCCTCAGTTTTCAGGATCAAGAAGGTCCAGCACCCAGTATCAGTATCAGTATCACTCCTGGCAGTGAGTCACCCTAGGCTCAGATATGTAAATTCTCACCTAATTATGTCTAGGAAAAGCCTCTGTCAGCCACTGGTCAGCCACCAGCACCAAACCTTAACACAACAAGAAGTTTATCTTCCCACTCCCTCCATCTAATTCCTCTTTATGTGGCGTGTTCTCCTCCCTCCACTCCCCACCCACTCTTTGGAATATAAGTTCCCTGAGGGTTCATCTTCTCTCTTTATCTCCTTTCTCAAGTGAATCTGCTTCTCTTTACCGGTAATTCCTTCTTCCTCTAGGGAAGGACTAAAGAGGCAAAACACTGAGGAATTAATTGGGCAGTGATGGGAGTTGCTTTCTTTCCAGCAATAGAGTATGGGAAGGGGGAAGAAAGATGCTGTCTCCAAGGTGCACTTGGATTAGTTCACCAAGCATGGCTTTTGGAAGTCTCTCAGGTCCCACTTCCATCTGCCTAGCATACCAACAGCATCATCAATAGCAGCAGCAGGGTCTACAGCCTGAAAAGAGGGGTGGGGGGAAGGAAATAGACACAGAGACAGAGACAGAGAAAGAGATAAAAAGACAGAGACAGAGACAGACAGAGTCACAGAGACAGATAGACAAACAGAGAGAACAAGGGAGCAATCACCTAGAAACTCACAATGGCACTGCTCAACCTAGACCTACTGCATAACTCCAAAATGGAAAATGAACTCACTCAAGAACTCTAACTTTCCAACTAATGGACTAACTCCTTCTAACTCATTTCTCTTAGAGATCCCTCAAAATCTTCTCAGAAGTTCAAATTCTAAAGCATCACCAATTAGTAGACTCTGGGATAGCATCTGCTTAAGTCTTTCCTCTCCCACAGCAACACAGGCAATTCATAAAATTAAGGTTATTTCCTTGTCTAGTCACATGTTGTATCTCCCCAGTAGAATGTAAGCTCCTTATGTCCAGGGAATGTTTCGTTTTTTCATTGTACTTAATGTAGTGCTTTGTACATTATAACCACTTAATGAGTACTAAACAGTGGAAACATGGAGGCATCTGTCTGGGGGATTTAAGTGGATTGCAAGTACAATAGTAGTCAACAGTATGACACAGCATCTGAAAAAAGCAAATGGAAATTCAGGCTGCATTATGAAAAGCATAGTATCCTTGATCAGGAAGATATCATCTTAGGATACTTTGCTTAATCAGACCACATTCAGAGTATTGTATTCAGTTTTTGTGCTGCATTTTAGTAAGAACATCAGAAAAATTGAAAATATTCAGAAGAGGGTGATTATGATGGTGACAGATTCTAAAATTATGCCATAAAAGAATCAATGGGAAAAATTGGGGAAGGCTAGCCTGAAGAACAGAAGACTTTGGGACAGCCAGGTGGTGCATCGAATAGAGCACCACCCTGGAATCAGGAGGACCTGACACTTGACACACTTACTAGCTGTGTGACCTTGGGTAAGTCACTTAACCCCAATTGCCTTACCTCCCCCGTCCCTCCCAAAAAAGAAGAGAAGATCTGGGGTGGGGGGAGAGGAGGGAAGCAGAGATTAGTTTTTGACACGTGCAAGAAGAATTAGACTTGCTCAACTTGGCCCTAGACAGAAGACTTAGGAGCAATAGGTAGAAGATGGTGAAAGTAGATTTCTTTTTTCATATCTGAGTTCAAATCTGGCCTGAATTTTGTTATTTAATCAAGTTTTGTGAAATATCCTCAAATTCATTCCATTGGAATAGTATTAAAAGTGTAAATTAATTTTGGCAACATTGTCGTTTTCCTTCTATTGGCATAAGCACTGAATATCCCTTTAGCTACGTAGGTTATTCTTTCATTCTTTAAGGAGTGCTTTGTATTTGAATCTATACAAGTCTTTTATGTGCTTTAGGACCTTGATCCTGATTTAGTCAAAATATAAAGAAAAAATTCTTAACATTATGGGCTATCCAAAAATAGAATGAACTTTACAAGGGGTTTCCCTTCATTAAAAACTTTCAATAAAAGTCTGGATGACCAATTGTCATGTATATTTTTAATATTTTATTTTTCCCCTAATTACATGTTAAACCAATTTTAACAATTACATGTTAAAACATTAACATTTTAAACATTTTTTACATTTTGAGTTCCAAATTCTATCTCTTCTTTCTTCCCCCCTTCCAGTAAGCAATTTGATGTAGCTTATACATGTGCAATCATTTAAAACATTTCCATATTAGTAAAATTATACAAGAAGACTCACATTTGGGGCAGCTAGGTGGTGCAGTGAGTAAGAGCACCGGCCCTGGAGTTGGGACGACCCAGGATTGGATCTGGCCTCAGAAAATGAGCACCCACACATAAATAATGACAGGCCGTGTAACCTTGAGCAAGTTACTTAACTCCAGTTGCTTAAAAGAAGAAGAAGAAGAAGAAGAAGAAGAAGAAGAAGAAGAAGAAGAAGAAGAAGAAGAAGACACATTAAAAAATGAAAGAAAGAAAGAAAGTGAAAAACAGTGAAAAAATGCTTCAGTCTGTATTCAATTAATAACAGTTCTTTCTCTGGAGGCAGATAGAATGCTCTATCATGAGTCCTTTAGGATTGGCTTGGATCATTGTGTTACTGGGAAGAGCTAAGTCACTCACAGTTTTTTATTGTACAATATTGCTGTACAACATTCTCTTAGTTCTATTCACTTCACTTTGCATCAGTTCACATAAATCTTTCCAGATTTTTCCAAAGTCATCTTGCTTGTCATTTCTTATAGCACAATAACATTCCATCACAATCATACATCACAACTAGTTTAAACATTCCCCAATTGATGATTATCACTTCAATTTCCAAATCTTAGCCATGTCAGGTATATTTTGCAAAGGTTCCTTGTTCAAATATGGATTGGTTTAGATATCCTCTGAATTCCTTTCAGATTCTGAGATTTTATGATACTGTGAAATGTTTTTTGAACTGAATTGTTATGGAATGGAAGAAGTTATCTATAGGAAATAAGACATATGCATATACATAAAAAACAAAGATCAGAAGTAGAATGGGTTCAGGAATGTATATGTCTATGTATATGTGTGTGTGTGTGTGTGTGTGTGTGTGTGTGTGTGTGTATCTATCCTATGGAGAAACATGTCTAAACTTTATTGTAATCTTCTGGGGGTGGGGGAGGGTATGTATATATTTATAGCTACTGAGAAACATATCTAAACTTTATTGTGGCCTTTTGGGGAGGCTTGGGGGGAGGGGAAAAAAGAACGAAGTGAAAAAATGCATAGCAGAGAACAAAAAAACTCACAAGGAAGCAAAGATAGACAATTCTCAACACAATGAATATTATTTATCATATAGACTTTTTTGGAATGAAAATTTATTGTTACATATTTTGAATCCTTTCTTATGTTCTGCTATGCATATGACATGTCATTATTTCTTTCTAACTTTGTATTTAAGTTTATAATATGATTTGTTTCTTTTCTCTATTCTCTATTTGCGTTCTGGCACTTGAGTCCAAAATAAAATTTTGAGAAAAAAAATAAGTTATCTGAAATTTGCTCAGAATGGATAAGAAGTGAGAAGAGGTGATAAGAAGCCAAAAGTCTGCTTTTTACTTAAAAACTAGAAAAAATTGACAGCGTTCAGAAGAGGGTGACCAAGATGGTAAAGGAGCCTAAAAACAAGCTAAAAAAATGAAACCAGTGAAAGAACTGATGTTTAGCCTAAAAGAAATAGCTGAAGACAATTTTTGCTTACATTTGAGTTCTCTTGGGGAGTTGCTTGTTATCAATCAAAGGAAACTGAGGAAAGGAACAATCATTTCTCAAGAAAAATTGGGAAGTCCAATAGAATAAAGTCACTCAAAACACTGACGTATGTGACCCTACCATCCAGGACGGTGATTGGTCATGGCCATTAGTCACAATAGATATCAATGAGAATGATGAAACACTGAGGATCTCACTTCCAGCAAATGTGGAGGCTAAGGGGAATTTTTCAATGACCCAATGCCAAGAGATTGACACATATGCACAAAGCAGAAGCTGGTTTTCTTACTGGAGAAGTTTGGAGGGCTGGAGAATTTTCTCTCATCTCTCTAGGTTATCAAAGTCAATGAAATTACTCTAGAAAGAATAGGAAGATATACATAAAAGGGAAAATTGAGAGAAAAGAAGAATTTGAAAAAGCAAAAACACTTGCCTGTATCTGGAGGTTAGAGGACAGAAGAATGTGACATAGTCAACAAGTGCCTACCATGTGCCAGGAACATATGGAAGGAAAGGAAAAAAAAGCAACTGAATATTTTGTAGAAAGTAATAGGCAGGTATGAGGTTATTCCTGTAGGATAAGGAGCTAGGCCCTCAGATGAAATAGCAACTTTTGTTACATCAGGGAAAGATGGTATGGATTCACATGTACCACTGAGAAGGGTCACCAAATCAGCCCTTTTCAGAGGAAAAGATGAGTAATTTGGTACCAATGCAACCATGAGAAGATCTGACATCTTCCTAAGGTATGTTTCTGGAGAATGACAGAAAGACTCCTGGCACTTATTATATCTAGTGATTTCTATGAGCTCTTCATAATTCACATGGGAATAAATGATATTGCAACAAGGAACCTAGATACCATTGTTGTGGATTACAACAACCTGGTTAACATTCAGGTCACAGGTAGTCTTTCCATTGCCAATTGAAAGTAAAGGCTTCCTTCAAGAAAGGCTGATTCAGGAAGTGAACAGCCAATTAATACAATGGTGTCTAAGAATGGAATTTTGATTTCTGAAATTAAAAATACAGGAATGATGGGATCAAGGCCAGAGGCAGAATGCATCTGATGAAACATGGTAAATATACAATTGCCTGGAGTTTTAAGAATCTGATCAATTAGTGGGAAAGGAATTTAAATTGAAAATGGGCAAAAGAGAAAATTGCATAAATCTGCCAAATCAGATACCATGAAGAATAGGAGGTGTGGAATAAAATAACAACAACAATAGCAGTAGAGAGGATCATTAACTCATAGATGACAATATCCAAGTAGAAAGTCAACAACATAGCTTTAACACAAAGGCTCAAAGCAAGGCAGATTTGGTGGCCACAGCTACGATTCTAGTTACTGGAAGGCTGAGGCTGGCACATCTCTTAAGCTCAGGAATCCTAAACCGCAGTGGACTATGCTAATCAGGTCTGAACTAAATTTGGCTTTAATATGATGAGTCCCCAGGAGCAGGGATCCACTAGGTTGCTGAAGCAAGCTAGGTTGTTGGGCAAACCTGCCCAGGTCAGAAAAAGATCAGGTCCAAATATCTGTGCTAAAATTGGTGTGGGGTCAGTCCCATGAGTAATCCTTGAACTTCCAGCCTGGATAAGATGGGAGAGCTATTTTTTTTAATGCACAAAACAAAGCAAATTCAAACTCATTGTTATCCTTGAGACTCAGTAAGATAAGATCAAGAGGCTATAATACAGCTATAGAAACAGGGTATGTTTGTTGAATAAATCTTGTAGAACACGTAAAAATGGGACAGAGTAGGACTGTATAGAGATAGAAAAATATGAATCAAAAAGCAATTATTAAGAACATATTATATGCTAGGCACCATGCAAGGGCCTGGGGATACAAAGACCAAAATAAAATAATCCCTGATTGTCCTATCTATTGGAGGAGATAATGTGTGTGTGTGTGTATGTACATACACACATGTATACACATATATTCACTTTCTAGTGTTACTGTCTCTTAAAATTATTATTTTCTTTCAATTTTCCCTTTGAAACATTTCTTCTATTCTTTCTAGGAGTACTTCATTCTTCTCTTTGATAACTTGGAGAGATGAGACATTTTTCCAACCCTTTTATCTTTTCCTATATAGATGCCAATTTGTACTTTGTGCAAGTGATATAGATAGATAGACACACAGAGAGAGGAGAAAGACAGACAGACAGATAGACACAGATTCATGGTCACATAGATACAGACACTAGATAGACACATAGATAGGCAAATACAATAGAGATAACTACCTATAGATATGCATGTGTGTGTATATATATAATATAAATTTATATATGTATATATGTATGTATATGTCTGTATATATGCATATATACATACAGAAGAGTTTGTTGAATGAAATCATTCAAAAAGAACAGTATATATAAAAAGGTAGGACAGAGTAACCCTATATATGTGATACACACACAAATACACACAAACACACACACACACTGCATTGTGATTGCATTGCTATAAGGAAATCCTGATGTAAAAATTCCTTATTTTGATGCAGGCTGGTGTCTCATCTGCAGCTTCTTATCTAACAGAGTGTCCTGCACCACCGAGAGGTAAAGCCCCACAGCTAACACACCCTTCTCAAAGGCAAGGCTGGAGCCTAATTCCTAACTCCAAGGTTGGCCCTCCATCCACAATCCCATTCTGCCTCTCAAGGAGATGTATACGAGTAAGAAGAGACAGGAACCAAAGGGGGAAGCACATTTGAGTGAGGATCATTGGAGAGAGAAACAGAAGTGAGAACAGAAGGAGGAAATAAATGAGGAGTTCAGGAAATGGATCACAAACCTGGCACAGAAGCGCAGTAGAGTTGTGATACAAAACTTCAGCTATCTAGACAGCTGCTGCACCCTCCCTACCAAAAGCAAAGGAGCTGACAATTCCTAGTTTATCTTAATAATAACTTCATTCTCCAAAGAGTGGAGGAAGCAGCAGAGTAAACTGCTATCCTGGGCCTGGTTATGACCAATATGGAGGAAATTGTGAAATAGAAATGGGGGGGAACTTTGGTTTGAAGTGACCACTTACAGTTAAAGCTAGAAGAGAGAAATAAATAAAATAGTAATAATAGTAATAACAATAGCTAGCATTTATATAGTGCTTTAAAGTTTGCAAAGAGCTTTACATATCTTTTCTCATTTGATTCTTACAATAACTCTGGAAGGCAGGGATCATTATTATCCCCATTTTACAGATGAGGAAACTGAGGCACAGAAAATTCTTTTTAAAATCGACTTGCCCAGGGTCATAGTAAAGTACCTGAGGTACTTTCATGCTCAGGTCTTCTTGACTCCAAGTCCAGCACTCAATGTACTACACCACCTGCTGCCTGAGAAACACTACTGCCATTATATCTCTAAAAGGAAACTATTTTTAGTGATGACATTTACTGTGTAACAGCGATTGTTTGGCGATATTAAGCCCCAAGGAGGCATCTGAGAGGGCATATTTTGAAGAGTTCAGAAAAAGGACAGGTAGGAGCCTATGATCTAACACTCTATAGAGAAAGGCAACACAAGAGGAAAGGGAAGTTCTCCAGAATAAAATTCTAATGGCAAAAACAGAAATATTTTGGATAAGGAATAGTTGTCTAAAGAGACCTGTACAGCAGATATAGCAGAAATTTATAGACCCAGATTTTTAAAAAGACATGGACAATAGATGGAGACAAGGACAGGTAACTAAAAATGAACTCCAAAGAGTGGCATGGTCCCATAAGAACATTTTCAAGGGCCCTAAGGTTCAGAATGAGCTGAGACTAGCAATGAAAAGTAAAGACCATAAAAATAACTCCTTTTTTTTTAAAACTATGTTGGATTCAAGAGGAAGATAAAGAACAAGCAAGGTTGCAAGATTTCATTAAAAATAGGTAATGTCCAACTAAATTTATTTCATTTTATGATAGGATTTCTAGACTATTAGATTAGGGGAGATGCTGTAGAATGTGGTATGCCTAAAATTAAGCCAAGGATTTGACAGTCTCTCATCCCCATCCTCATGATCCATGTGGACTAGATAAGAAAGGATGGATTAGATGGTATCCAGTTAGGTGGATTCAAAAATGGCTAAAGGATCTGAACCCAAAGAGTAGTTGTCGTTAGGTAGATATAAACTTGAGGGATAGTCTCTAGTGGGGAGTCCTAGGGATCTGTCCTTGGTCTTAAGCCAACATGTTTATCAGGCACTTGGATGAAGACACATAAGAGTACAAAAAATACAAAGCTTGGAAAAATCACTGACCTACTGAGTGATAGAGTCAGGTTCCAAAAACTGGTTATCATGAGAATCAAACGAGAGAATGAATATAAAGTGTTTTGTTGTTGTTCATTCATTCTAATTATTCATTCTAATTCTTTGTGACACCCATTTCAGGTTTTCTTGGCAAAGATACTAGAGTAGTTTGCCATTTCCTTCTCCAGCTCATATTGCAAATGAGGAAACTGAGGCAAACAGGGTAAAGTGACTTGCCCAGGGTCACACAGCTAGTAAGTGTCTGAGGCCAGATTTGAACTCAGGAAGATGAGTCTTTCTGACTTCAAGCCCGGCACTCAATCCACTGTACCACCAACTGCCCAGTTCAGACCCATACATGTTATTATATCTGGAAGCCAGTCATTGAGAGCATGGAAAAGTAATAATAGGATAACGAAAGCTAAGAGGGAGAATGATATAGTGGAAAGAGGGAGATTGATGATGGTGGTGGTGATGATGATGATGGATGTTATTTTTAAATCCCTGAGACAAGGGGGAGGGGACAGACAAGGAGAAATACAAAGATGCATAAGACACAGTCTCTGTCTTCCAAGGACTTTTTTTGTCAATTAGGGTTTAGTGACTTGCCCAAGGTCACACAGCTAATAAATGGTAACTGTCTGAGGCAGGATTTGAACTCAGGTCCTCCTGACTCCAGGGCCACTGCACCACCTAGCTGCTCTACTTCCAAGGACTTTTAGTCCCCATGTATACAGATGACTACAGTAGCTGACATTATCAGAGTGTTGCAAAGTGTTTTACATCTATTATCTCATTTGAGTCTCATGACAACTCTATGAGGCAGGGACTGTAGTATCATCCTTGAAAGATGGTGTGGTTTTCTCATAGTCTCACAGCAAATGTTAGATGTGGAAGATGAACTCAGGCCTTCCTGACTCCAAATGCAGCATTCTCTCCAGTACACTGTCCTGCATTGATTGTCCAAGTGAATAAGTTATATGAGAGATGCAAAAAAAAAAATGGTGAAACTTAGAATTTTCCCCTGGACCTGAAATTCTAATAAAATAAAGGCATCTCTTCATTTAAATAATAATAATAATAGCTAGCATGTAGATGTGTAGCAGCAACCACACTGGTATGCCCAGGATAGCTGCTAGCACAGATTCTTAGATCTGCTTTACTAGTTGTTCAAAGGGTCAACAATCTTTTTTAATTACATTCACTAATTCAGGGGAAAAGTCAGCACCCTGACCTTCAGAGAAAATACAAACAGAGAAATAAAGACCAACAGACAGTTGCCTAAATCAACTATACACTTTACATATATCCCTGGATTGAGAGAGCCTTTACATTTGAGCAATCAGGGAGCTCTGAACATAGGGCCACTCAGAATTTCGACCAGGAAATCCCAAGATCCTTCTCATAAGTGAGCCCCCAAAGCAAAATACCAATCAGAGTATATATACATATATATACACCTCTCAGAGCCAGAAGGCATCACAACCTTCCTGATTCAGTGCCTAATTAGAAATTAGCAAAAAGTGTGAAAGCCTTCCCACAAACAAGCTTCCACCAAGCAAGCTTCCCTTAATGAGCTCCGCTTGAGGCCCATTAATGGTCGGGGAAGATCTTGATTCCCATTAACATTACAACATACTGGTTGAAGGTTTGCAAAACATTTTATAAATATTATCTCATTATATCCCCACAACTAGGTGCTATCATCATCCCCATTTTACAGTTGAGGAAATTAAGACAGCCAAAGGTTAATTGATTTTCCCAGGGTTACCTAGATAGTGTCTGAGGTTGGATTTTGATTCAAGTCTTACTAACTCTACATCCAGGGCTCTATCCATTGTGTCACCTAGCTGCCCTTGTCTTGGGTTCAATGCTTCTCCAGTTGGAGAGGCACAATAGGATTTATACTATGTTGTCTGTCAGGAATAACTCTTAATCTGCCTCCTTCTGAGAAGATTATTTATTCACTAATTCCCCTTAATAGAGAGTTTAATGCAGAGACCAGATGACCTAGAGCTATTGTAGCAATGATACCTACTCTCAGGTATGGGGTGAACTAGAGGGATTCTGAGGTCCTCTTCAACTCTGAGATTCTGAGTGTAATTTTGTGATTCATTGGACATCTGCTGATTCTTCTATGCATCCATATGGAGAGGGGGCTCAGGAAACTTTAAATATCACAACCAACACTATTGCACTATGTATGCATCTTATTTTTGTATATGAAATAGTGAATCTCCATTTTAAACTATTTGCTTTTTTAAAAGTATGTAATAATTCTACAAGTTACTTTCAAAGCTGTCCTGTTTATCTGTGCTTACTTCTGAACTTCCTTCTGTTCCCTTCTGTGCATTAAAAAACAATAATATTTTGTAATAAGTAAGTATAATCAAGCAAAACAAATCCACACAGTGATCATGTCTGAAAATGTATGTCTCTTTCTGTACCCTGAAGCCATCACCTAGCTGTCAGAAGGTGAGTAGTATGTTTTATCGTATCCTCTGGAGATATAGTTCATCATTGCATTGATTGGAGTTCTTCAGGCTTTCAAAGTTTTTCTTTACAATGTTGTTCTCATATAAAGTATTCTCCTGTTTCTGCTCATTTCACTCTGTATCTATTAAATATAAGTCTTCTCAAATTTATCTAAAACAATTCCTTTCATACTTTTTTATGGCACCATAGTGGTCCTTTCATTATGTTCACATACCATGATTTATTCATTCTCCAGTTGATGGGCATGCAACTATGGAATCTAGTTCTTAGCTTTCCTTGTCCTCCCTTATCGCCCACCCCCTCCCCAGCTTTGTGACCAGGAAAATTGTTTTGCTTGTCACTGTTCTGTTAATAGTATTTTTCCTTCCTCTTAAACCATTCTCCTGGCTCAACACCACTAATTTCCTTGTTGAACCCACTGTTTTCTTTTTTTTTTTTTTGCTTTTTGGGGGGCAATTGGGGTTAAGTAATTTGCCCAAGGTCACATGGCTAGGTTTTTGTTTGTGTGTGCATTAAGTGTCTCAGGCTGGATCTGAACTCAGGTCCTTCTGACTCCAGGGCTGGCTGTCTACTCACTGCGCCACCTAGCCGCCCCAGAATCCACTGTGTTTTCACACTAAACTTTTTCTGTGTTTTCAACCCTCCTTTGTCTCAGAGTATTTATTTCCTTACTCACTGAGCATCACACAAACTGGTGGGAAATGAAAACTGAGAAATAGGGTCTTTCTCCATTCTCCATATTCCCGTGAAGTGACATGAGTTTGGGGATTTTTTTGGGGGGGAGGATGAGGTTATGACTAATCAAGGATGCCAAGGTAATGGTTGCAATGAAAAACTTTGGATTTGGTCTGGGAAAATGTGCAACTGGGGAAGGAATTAGACAATGCAGGGGGAAGTTAACTGAGGGAGGAGAGGACAGGAAAGGAAGAAAGGAATGAACAAAGGAATAAAGGAATGAAAGAAGGAGGAAGGGAAGGAAGGGTAAGGAAACAGTATTTATTATGTTTTTACTATATGCCAGGTATTGTGTAAGTAATGGGGATACAAATACAAATAAAAAGAAAACCACTGTCCTCAAGGAGCTTACATTCTAAAACGGGCAAATGACACACAAAAAGGAGCTGAAAAGTGGGAGGTGGCAATTTTTGAGTCCAGAAAGTCAGAAACAGAGTTAAGAAAAGAATGAAGTCAGGTCAGTCTGGACCCTTTCACAAAATGGAGACTGCAGGTGGAACTCACCAATGGAGTTTGGGTCAATAGATTGGGTCTTACAGAGGGTAGTTTTCATTTATGATTTCTTGAAATATAGGGTCCGGAATTTTGTTTTAGCATGGTTTTCAGGAAGTTCAATAACTCTTAAATAATCTCTGCTTGACTTGTTTTTCAGGCAGTTGTTTTTTTCTCTTTTTTCTTTTTTCTTTTTTTTTCTT
This sequence comes from Gymnobelideus leadbeateri, assembly GCA_011680675.1. Lineage (NCBI taxonomy): Eukaryota > Metazoa > Chordata > Mammalia > Diprotodontia > Petauridae > Gymnobelideus > Gymnobelideus leadbeateri. Next base: position 120,441 of record WOXC01011629.1, on the reverse strand, counting down.
TTTGGAGGGCAATTGGGGTTAAGTAACTTGCCCAAGGTTACACGGCTAGGTTTTTCATTTGTGTGGGTTAAGTGTCTGAGGCCAGATCTGAACTCAGGTCCTTCTGACTCCAGGGCTAGCACTCTACTCACTGTGCCACCTAGCCGCCCCCAGGCAGTTGTTTTTGATATCAGGTATCTTTCATTTTCTTTTTTTTTTTCAATCTTTTGATTTTGTTTTAATAGGTCTTACCATCTCATGGAGTCACTGATTTTTATTTAGACCATTCTAATTTTCAGGGAGCTTTACAACTTTCTCTTAAAAGCTATTTTTAATTCCAATACTTTCTTCTAGACCTCTTGTTTCTTTTATCTCTTACTATATAGTCCTTGAGGAAAATTCATTTTTTCCTTTCAGTTTTCATGGAGTTACTCCTTCTTTTTGGAGATTTCTAAATTCACTGAATACCAGAAATTTTTCTGTGCCAGTAAATGGGAGCAGGTAAGGAAGGTGATCTGATTTATCTTCCCCAGTGAAAAATTAACCCTCAATCATAGAAGTGTTTTGAGTTCTAATTCCAGCTCAGCTATTCTTTTGTTACATAGTGAATGGTCTTAAGCAATTTCCTTTTTAATTTTATACATTATTATGCATTATCTATACATTAATATCCCCTCTGGAAAGAGAGGCAGTGTGACATAGTGGAACTTATATTCAGATGTCATGGGTTTGATTTCCACCTCTGAACATGACCTATCCCACAAGGCTTTTGGCAGGAAAGTGTTTTGTATTCTTAAAAATTCTATATAAATGTGAGTTATGATTATTCAAATGCTTTAGAGTAAGATGTTCTCAAACTCTTCTGGTCCCTGGACCACTTCAATGGATCAAAAGTCTCTACTCCTTCTCACCTGCTACTAAGGCAAAAAAAAAATTTACCAATTTTTTTTTAAGGAAGTAACAATAGGGGCGGCTAGGTGGCGCAGTGAATAGAGCGCCGGCCCTGGAATCAGAAGGACCTGAGTTCGGAGCCGGCCTCCGACACTTAATCCGCACAAACAAAAAACCTAGCCGTGTAACCTTGGGCAAGTTACTTAACCCCAATTGCCCTAAAGGGGCGGCTAGGTGGCGCAGTGAGTAAGAGTGCCGGCCTCGGAGTTTGGATGACCCGAGATCAGATCCGGCCTCAGAAAATGAGCACCCACGCATAAATCAAATGACTAGCCGCGTAACCTTGAGCAAGTTACTTAACCCCAATTGCTTATAAAAAAAAAAAAAAAAAAAAAGGAAGTAACAATAAGTTGCTGCTCTATATTCAGCATGGTCTCCCAGATCTGGAAATCTAGAATCACCATAGTCAGCTAATTCAGGAATAATCAGACTCTGGGGAAAACTAGTTTTACAGTACCCAAGCTCATACAAAATGGATTTATAACAAACAAGCAAATTTAAGAATTTACCTTAAAAGATATAGAAAGTCTTAAATGAATAAATGGATAGGGGCAGCTAGGTGGTGCAGTGAATAGAGCACCACCCCTAGAGTCAGGAGGACCTGAGTTCAAATCCGGCCTCAGATGCTTGACACACTTACTAGTCTTTTGTGTGACTTTGGGCAAGTCACTTAACCCCAATTGCCCTCCAGAAAGCATAAATGAATGAATGAATAAATAAATAGATGGATAAAAGCCTCTAAATAAATGTGCGACCTTGAACATCTCATTTACAGAAATCCTATGATTTAGAACTGGAAGAACCTAAAAGATATCTAGTCTAAGGCCTAGAAAAATTAAGAGTTGCTAAGGTCACAGAGGTAGCAAGTAACAGATAAAGTATTCAAACCCCAGTTTGTTAGGCTCCACATCCATTGCTCTTTCCTTCACATTATCCTACCTGCTATACCTCTCTGTACCTCAGTTTCTTCATGTGTCCAAATGAAGGGGTTGGAGTAGATAGTCTGGAGTTTTTATCAGCTCTAAAATTACATGATTTCTAAGTGGCCTAATATTTCTGCTGCCCAGTCAGCTCATTTTCTTCCCAAAAGAGAAACTTACTTGGAAAATTAAAATAGTAACAAAAAGCTGTTTGGTGAGTGTACAAAACTAGACCAAGGAAAATGCTTATGCTAAGCCTCCTCAAGCCAACCAGGTGTTTCTGCTGGCTCATTTGGGTTACTTCTCCCCAAAAAGGACAAGAAATACACCAACCAGCTTCCTCCCTAAGTTTCCTTTTCAGTTTTCATTTATATCAAAGTTTATAGTTAAAGATCTTTAGCTATTTTAGGGATAATGTTTCCAGGAGGCACTAATTGGCCTCTTAACGCTTTGTAGCTTCTGATGGTCTGCCATCATAAGACCACAGGGTCATTTTTGTTGTTGTTTTTCAGTCATCTTTAGTCATGTCTGACTCTCCATGACCCCATTTGGGGTTTTCTTGGCAGAGATACTGGAGTGGTTTGCCATTTCCTTCTCCAGCTCATTTTACAGATAAGGAAACTGAGGCAAATAGCATTAAGCCCTCTTAGGGTCATAGATCTAGTCAATAGGGAGGAAGGGGTGAGGAAACAGCATTTATTAAGCTTTAAGTATTGGGTATACAAATACAAGCAAAAAGGATAACCCTTGCCTTCAAGGAGCTTACATTTTAATAAGGGAAAACAATACAAAAAAGGCAGCTAAAAGTGGGAGAGGATCGATTTTAAAGTCCAGAAAGTAAGGAACAGGACTAAGAAAAGAATGAAGTCAGACCAGCATGGGCCCCTTTCACAGAATGGAGACTCCAGATGGAACTCACCAAAGGAAGAAGGGGGCTGGACCTTGCAGAAGGCAGTTTTTAGTTGTGATTTATAGAAGCAAAATACTGTTAACAGAAGAGTCACAAGAAAATAAATTTCCTGATCATGAAGGTGCAGTGTGGGGGTTGTTATTGTTGTTGTTGTTGATCTATTTTGAAGAGAACGGATGACATCATGATATTGGGGTCAGGGTACAATGTGTTCAGCTGTGACTGATTAGTCCAATCTGATTCAGAAGGCTCTACCTAGTTCGAGCACAAGTAGTCCTATAGATCATTTGGGATAATGTCTCTGGATTTGCATGCTCACGTTTACTTTATGTTATTTCAATTCTGCTTTGCTCATAGAATACAGTGCCTTCTTTGATGCAGGCATGCCATGCTGGGTGGTCCTGTGCCAGCATCTCCCATGTCTCACAATACATAGTAAAGTTCTTCAGAAAGACCTTGAGAGTTTTCTTGTACCATTTATTCTGACATTATGTGAGCACTTGCCTTGTACAAGTTCTACATAAAATAGTTTTTAGGTAAGCAGGCATTTGGCATTTTCAGGCGAGAGAGGCAACCCAACGGAGTTTCACTCTGTGCAGTAGAATTTGAATGCTTGACAATTCAGTTCCAGAGAGGACCTCAGTGTGTGGTACCTTATCTTGCCAGGAAATCATCAGAATCTTCCTAAGACATTTCAAGTAGAAGTGGTTCGATTTTCTGGCATGGCACTGATAGACTGGCCAGGTTTCACAGACATACAGCAACGAGGTCAACACGACAACTCTGTAGACCTTCAGTTTGGCGGGCAGCCTCATACCTCTTCTTTCCCATACTTTCTTTCAGTTTCCCAAACACTTGGCTAGCTCTGGTAGCGCATGCATCAACCTCATCATCTACGTGAACATCCCTGGAAAGTATACTGCCAAGGTAAGTGAACTTGCCCATAGCATTCAAAGTTTCACCATTAACTATGATCCACGTGTGGATGTCTTGGTGCTGCTGGCTGGTGGAGGATCTCTGTTTTCTTGGTGTTTTCCATCAGGTCAAAATTAGCACAAGAGGCAGAGAATTGATCATTACTCAGCCTCAGAGGCTTCATTGAGTGCACAAACACCTCCAAACAAAAGTTTGAGCAACAACTCTCCCTCTGCTTTGGGCTTGGCTTATAGACTTCTCAAGTTAAGTCATTTACCCTCAGTGCAATAGCTGACCTTAAGGCCATTTTCACCCTCCTTGAAGGAGTCTGAAAACATCATGCTGAAAAGCACGGGAGCAAGCACAGCTTCACTCCATTGGTGACTGGTAGAGTGGGGATTAAAAGGAAGGAAAAAGCATAGTTTTAAACTTTGGGTATACAAATAATAAGACAATCCCTGTCCTCAAGGAGTTTACAATCTAATTAAAGGGAGACTTGGGGAGGGGTTTTTCTGTTTTCCGGGTCAGAGGGGAGAGTACTAGAGTGTAAGTAATGAGAAGGTTGTTGTTCAGTCGTGTTGTGTACAATTTTCCATTACCTCATTTGGGATTTTCTTGGCAAAGACACTGGAATAATTTACCATTTCTTTCTTTGTCTTACAGATGAGAAAACTGAGGCAAATAGGATTAAGTGACTTGCCCAGGGTCACAGATGTAGTAAGTGTCTAAGGTCAGATTTGAACTCAGGTCTTCCTGACTCCAGATCCAGTACTCTATCCACTTCTGCCCTCAAAGAATTTATAATCTAGGGGGCAGCTAGATGGAAAAGTGAATAAAGCACCAGCCCTGAAGTCAGGAGGACTCTGTTCAAATCTAGCCTCACATAACAGACTTACTAGCTGTGTGACTTTGGGCAAGTCACTTAGCCCCAATTGCCTTGCCTTCCCCCCTCCAAAAAAAAAAAAAAAAGAGTTTGCAATCTAATTAAAAGGAAGCTTGGGGAGTTCTTTTCTGCTTTCCAACCCAGAGGGGAGAGGCACCAGAGAGTAATGAGGAGGTATCGAGTACTAAAGCTAAAGCAACCTCCATAATGCTGAGATTTCAGGTGTCAAGGTTATCCTGGAGAAAGTTCCTAGAATCAAAATTGATCAAGTTGAGCAGCAGATGTAGAGCCAGAAGGGACTTCTGGGACCATCTAGCACAATCTTCTCACTCTACAGTTAAGTAATATGAGTCTCAGAGAGGCTACAGGACTTACCTAAGGTCACGTGGGGAGTAAGCATCAGAGGAAAGCAAGGAGCAGTCCATCCCCCAGAGTGATTTCTGGCTTTTCTTAAATTTCATTACAGCGACAGCCTGCTTACTCAGAGGGCAGACTTCCAGTAAACACAAGCCCCTGGTCACAGTCTGAAGTGGAATGGAATGGAATCCCAAACCATAGATCAGAAGTCCTTGTACTAAAATCACGACCTTTATTCTTCAAGAGAATCCCTTAGCTGCTTCTTCCAAGGTTATTTACTTATTCCTGTTCACTCTCAGTGATTAACAACCTTGGTTATCTGACTTCCCAGCCTACTTCAGGTTGGCAGCAGCAACCCAGAACAGGAATTGGCAGGGGAAAGAGGTTATTAGAGGCAGGTACAGTGACAACAACCAGGAGAGAAACCTTGACAATCATGATGTAATATCTGGGGCTCTAGAACACACCCGTAGAGGCATGGAGTGAAGCCTCAGAAAAATGATCTGTACAGGTAAGTAGCTCGGGCAAGGAAATTGTTGGTCAACAGAGATTCACCCTTGCAGTGAATATACAGCCAACTTAGTACCTGATGACAGGTACTAAACAGCTACAAAAGATAGACTGTCTGGGAAGGACATAACAGTCGCCTCCCTGTGATCTTCCCAGGCAAGACTTCCCAAAATACACACACAGTTCAGTTGTACCCTTCCCCAAGCTCTGTAGGCCTCAGACATTTACTTACTAACTGTATGGCCCTGGATAAGCCAATTAACCTCTGTTTACCTCAGTTTCCTCATCTATAAAATATAGATAATAATAGCAGCTACTTCTAGGGGTGTGGTGAGGATCAAGCAAGATAATAATTATAAAGTACCTTGAACCAGACCTGGAGTCAGGAGGACTTGAGTTCAAATCCAGCTTCAGACACTTACCTGGGCAAGTCACTTAATCCCATTTGCCTCAGTTATTCATCTCTAAAATAAGCTGAACAAGGAAATGACAAGTCACTATAGTATCTCAGCCAAGAAAACCCCAAATGGGATCACAAAAAGTCAGACAGGACTGAAACAACACAACAGACTAAAAAAATTGCAAGTCCATTCCCTGGAACTCAGAACCCATTTATTCTTACTTTACACACAATTCTAACAAACCAGATCATCTGTTTTACCGAAGCATATGACAAGCAGCAGACATACGGAAGGGAGTTACAAGAGATAGGTACTGTTAGCAATAAGAAATGATGGGCAACAACCTGACAGCAAAAAAAGAAATAGGAAAAACTACCGAAAAACAGATTAAATAACTTAAAGTCTACATAGTCTGGGACCCTTTAGCATGATGCATGCCCCTTTAAAAAAAAAAGCTTTTTTTTAAATGGGCAAATGGTTAGGATCAATCAGAATAATGAGATTTCCACAATCTTTAGTTGCAAGGCAACTCAGAGTTTAGCTTGCCAGAGATTTGAAATCAACATATTTCAGCACAACAAATGGCTTCACATATAGTATACTTCCTTTATGTTATTTTTTTAAGCCCACAGAAGCTTCCTGAATGCCTTCAGGCATTCGGGGCATCGGGAGGGAGGAAAGGAAACACATCAATAGGGCTTGCATTCATCATGGGAAACTCTAATTTTAAATATAAGATCATACTTTAAAATCAAACAGATCCAGATGGGTGGCTTTCCCTAAGCCAAATCTATACCCAGAACACACAGATTTCTAGAGGAAAATTCAGCCAAGGCCCCAGATACAAAAACAACACAGAGAACAAAAAGTTCCGATCACAATCAAGTCTGTTACTTGGAATTTTGTACCAATGGAATCATTGTGAACTTAATCCAATGATGAACCAGAGTAAGCCAATTTCTCTCTCCCCTCCAGTCCCTCTTCAGTGATGAAGTTCTTTCAGGACACACAGATTAACTGATAAATCATCCTATGCAAGGAATGACATGATCCCTGAAATTCTAGAAGAAACTACAATTTCATACTTTTGTTCACCCATGCAACTTGCCAACTTAGTAGCAGATGTTGAAAATAGGGTTGACTGCTTCTAGGCACCTTCAGAGGAATTAACTCGCCTCTACTGAAAAGAGAATCATTTCTGGTTTTCTTGGAAGAAATCTATGTGCCACAAGTTGTCCTTCTCCAGGCCAGAGAACGTGCAAAGCTCTCATGGGATAGGATGGCAAATCTAATAACGTGCCTTTTCTTAGCCTTATGTCTTTTATATTTTTAGGTAATCATAAGGGGTGGAGCTAGCAGGTTTACCTTTGGTTATTATGCAAGTTGAGAAAAAGATGTAAGATTTTATTTAAGCTAAACATCAAAAGAAATCAGGAACCCTGGGTACCAGGGGGCCATCATGGGATATTGGATAATTCATTGGACCTCAGATTTCTTATCAGTAAAATGAAATTAGATTAAAGTTTTTCTAAGGTCCTTTCCAGCTCTGAAACATTCTTTATAAGTTAAATATTACATCATCCTAATACATTTTACAAGTAACCATTGCCTTAATTATTTCTGTTTTGATAGTTCTCATAACTGAAAAAAGACTCAATGAATTCCTTGCTCCAGTCCTTGCTATGAAAGTTGTAAGGGAGATGTGCACTCTCATATACCTCTTATAGTAGACATATATTGATCGTTATAGAATTTTAGATCTTGAAGAAATCATGGGGGTGGCTACGTGGCACAGTGAATAGAGCACCAGCCCTAGAGTCAGGAGGACCTGAGTTCAAATCTGGCCTCAGACACTTGACACATACTAAACGTGTGATTTGGCCAAGTCATTTAACCCTAATTACCCTGCCTTTCCCCCTCCTAAAAGCAAAAAAAAAGAAAGTATGTAGTCTAGTCCACTTCTTTTATACTGAGAAGCATCATAATATGTAGTGGTAAATGTATAATATGCTGTAGACCAATGGAACCCATTTAGTAGTCTGCAAACTCCTTGGGTGTTCATGACAATAGTTCAAGGGTTCACGTTAAAAAAAAATTTTAATGATGCCTTAAGCAGTAAATAATTACAAAATGATGCAGGTAGTATATTAAATTATCCTGAGGATTCACATCTTTTTTTGTTGTTGTTAAAAGAGGTTCTCAGAACAACAACAATTACAAAAAAGGGATAAAGGAAGGATATAACTTGTAGAACATTGGGACTCACTGCTCTGGATCAGTGACTCCCAATTTTTTTTTTCATAGAAAGCTTTGGAGGAAAAGAATGACCTTGTAAACTTCTGGACAGTTTTGAGTGGTTAGTTATTATTGTTTAATATAATTGATGGGAAGGGGGAATGAGGAAAGGGGAAGAGAAGGGGCATTTATTCAGTACCTCATAACTGTGCTAAGCATTTTTGAAGTACTTACTGTTGGCTGGAGAGATAGCAGTGTTATAAACCTGAGTATCCTGGACCTGGGGAGATGCAAATTCAAGTCCCTAGAAAAAGAAAGATCATGCTGATGCCTGGGCCCTCTGAGGGAGTGGGGTGGGCAGGTTCCAAGGTTCTTTAATCCTTTAGTCTAATGATCCAGGGGTGGGGAACCTTCAGCCTGGAAGGCACACGTGTTCTTCTAGTTCCTTGGGTGCAGCTTTTTGACTGAGTCCAAACTTCACAGAACAAATCCTTTTATTAAGAGGATTTGTTCTGTGAAGTTTGGATTTAGTCAAAGATCCACACTTGAGGACCTAGAGGGTCATATGTGGTCTTGAGGCTGCAGGTTCCCCATCCTTACACTCTATTCATATTTTATACATAATAAATCTGAAGTCTAGATAGGATTATGAATTATCCAATACCTCACAATGACCCACCCCCTGGAGCTGGGACTATGTAATGTTAATGGGATTTAAGTTCTTCCCCACTCATTAATAGGCCTCAGGTGGAGCCCATTAAGGAAGCTTGCTTAAGGGAGGCTTGCATGTAGGAAGGCTTTCACACCTTTTGTGAATTTCTAATTAGGCACTGAATCAGGAGGGTTGTAACACCCTCTGCTCAAAAAAGGGTGTGTGTGTGTGTGTGTGTGTGTGTGTGTGTGTGTGTGTGTGTGTGTGTGTGTGTGTGTGTGTGTGTGTGTGTGTGTGTGTGTGTGTACTGAGAATAGCATTTTGCTTTGGGGCTCATTCATTGGAATGATGTTCTTGTGATTTGACCAGATGAGACTCTGGGTAACCCTTAAGGAGTGGCCCCCCTTTGAAAACCCAGATATTTGTGCTTCTCTCTCTGATATCTACATATGCATTGCCTTGGCCACAGAGTTGGATCTGTCTGTTGATCTGTGCTAATTTCTCAGACAGTTAGAAGCCCTGTCTGTTGGTCTTTATTTCTCTGCTTGTATTTTCTCTATTTTCTTTGTTTGAATTTTTTCTGAAGTTCAGGGTGCTGACTTCCTAATGAATGTACTTTAAAAAGATTGTTGACCCCTTGAACAGCTATCTTTCCTAGTAAAGCAGATCGAAGAACCGGTGCTAGCAGCCATCCTGGGTATGCCAGTATGGTTGCCACTATAGACTAGAACCCAGCTTTCCTGATTTTTTTTTTTAACATTTATCCCCAATAAGGTCTTGGATCTTTTTCTCTCCTTCCATATTCAAAGGTAAACCTCCTAATTCCACTCCTATACTTACCTAACAAGATGAAAAAAAATCTAAGAGCAAGAAAAGGAAAGTTATTAGATTTGGCATACTATCCAATGAGAGCCTTGCTATTGATGAGATTTCATCAGTACGTTATCTGACCTGGAGAAGGACAAAGCTTGTAGCACATGAGTTTTTCTGAGAAAACCAGAAATGAATATCTCTTTAGTATGATCCTTCCATAAGATATTAGGCTAGGTGGGGTGAACTCTTAGAAACTTTAGGCAAGAGTACAGCCACTTCAAGCCACTGATCAAGTCATTTTTTATCCCTATGATTTCTCATACCTTAATCTTATATATTCATTAGTCTTAATCTTCCCCCATGTCAATAAATTTTCATGAGCTCACTTTGTCTCATTGGGGAAGGAACAGGGGAAGGACAGGAAAGCAGATGGTGATAGATTATGACCCTCAAAGTTTTGAGACTGAAAGAGCTCTGGATCAGGAAAGTGAAAATTATTCCTGAATTCCTAAGGCAGGGGTTCTTGTCCATGGATAAATTTCAGGGGGTATGTGAACTTGGATAGGACAAAATATTACATACTTATTTTTACTAACCTCTAACTGAAATTTAACATTCCCTTCAATTATTTAAAATCATTATTGTGAGAAAAGGGTCCATAGGTTTCACTAGACTGCCAGAGGGCTCTATAACACACACACACAAAGAAAAAGTTAAGAATCTCCACTCTAAGGGATGGATTTATACTTTTGTTTTGAGGTAGCAGGCTAACACAATTACTATCTGGGGACATATATGCTATAGTAATATGGTCAGACCAGAACTGGTATAGTGATTCATTAGACTCAGGAGCATGAAGTGTGTCTCAGGATTCTCACCAAGGGCTGTGACTTTACAAACCCTAAATAGGACACCAGTGAGGCTGGTGGGTAAGAGAATAATAATATCATAATAGCTAGCATTTTATTCTTAGGAATACAATGATCCAAGACAATTTCAAAGGACTCATGATGAAAAATGCTATCCACATCCAGAGAAAGAACTGATGGAGTCTGAATGCAGATCAAAGCGTACTATTTTTCACTTACTTTTTTTTTCATGGGTTTTTTCCCCCTTGGGGTGTGTCTTCTTTCACAACATGACTAATATGGAAATATATTTTGCATGATTGAATATATATAGCCTGTATCAAATTGCTTACCATCTCAGGGAGAGGAGAGGTACAAGAGAGAGGGAGAAATTTAGAGCTCAAAATTTCTAAAAAATGAATGTTAAAAATTGTCTTTACATTTAATTGGGAAAAAAAATATATTTTTTTAATTTAACTAATAGCTAGCATTTATATAGTGCTTTACAAATATCTCACTTGGTACACATAACAGCCCTAGGAGGTAGTTGCTATTATTATCTTCATTTTATAGATGAGGAAACTGAGGAACAAGGAAGCTACATGACTTGCCCAGGTTTGTATAGCCAGTAAGCATCTAAGGCCAGATTTAAACTCGGGGCTTCCTCATTCCAAGTGCTCCACTCTATGTACGGTAGGATCTAGTTGCCTGAGAAACACTAAAATAAAATAGATAATATTTTTAGTGATAAAATTTACCATGTAACAGTGATCATTTTGAAGATAGTAAGCCCAAAGGAAGCTGTCATGTAGTAGAAAAAGCCATAGACTCAGCATCAGAAGACCTGGATTCTTGACCCCAATTCACCATTTAATAGCTGTGGGACCTTGGGACGATTGCTCTGAGCGTCAGTTTCCCCTCTGTAAAATGGGTCTCAATAATGCTACTTTACAGGACTGTTGCTGCTATGCAAGTAATTTGTGAACTTTAAATATGAAAATGAGTTATTGTAATACTTTATTATATTATTTATCATAATACATATTACATTACAAAGATTCCCCAAGTTAAACTGGGAATTGATGCTCGTTTCATCACACAAAATATTTATTTTTCTAACTTCAATGGCATGTTAAATACAGGATGTCCCAAAAGACAGTGTAGCTACTAAATCTTAGAACTGCATTAGTACTTTTGGGACAAGCTGTATAAATTATAAAGGCTGTTTTAAAAAAAAAAATCATTTGCATATATTTAGAAGAGTTGGAAGGCACTAGACCTAACAAGCATCAACATCACAAAAAGTGAAACTGACTAGATCTTACCAGACAGGAAGCAGCAGGTTACTGACGTGGGAGTCATTGCAAAGCCAGCTGTCTATGTACAGTCAAATCATAAATGGGTTAGAACAAAGGATCAAGATGATGAGGATAATGAGGATAATTACAGAATCTCCAATTGAACTTGTTTAAATAAGTTGTTGACTCTGAAAAATGAGAACTGGGTAAAACTAAAGTTGTCTACACTAAGATTTGGATCCTGGTGACTTTGTTCCCAGTAAGTAGAGTTAGCTCTTTGCTGCCTCACAAGTGAAAAGCATTGTCAATCTCTTAGGGCATTAGGAAACACTGGAACCCTCTTACTCCACCTACACTTCCAAAATTTCGATGCCACAGGAACTTCTCAAGTCTCTTCATGACCTCAACCCAGAACCACAGAATCAGTCATAGAACTCCAGAATTAGAATTTACCTCAGAGGCCGTCTAGACCAACTATCACCTGGTCAAGAACCATTCCACAATGGTCACCAATATTCTAACAGTGATAGTTGCTGTTGCTGAGTCATTTTAGTCGTGCCTGGCTCTTCATGACTCCACTTGTCGTTTTCTTGGCAGAGATACTGGAGTGGTTTACCATTTCCTTCTCCAGCTCATTTTATAGATGAGAAAACTGAGGCAAACAAGGCTAAGTGACTTGCCCAGATTCACACAGCTACTAAGTGTCTGAAGCTAGGTTTGAACTTAGGTCTTTGTGACTCCAGACTCTTTCCACCATGTCATGTAGCTGCCCCAACATTTATAGTGCTAACATTTAGTACTTATAAACTATCTAGATTCTTGTAAGTTGGTCAATTAGCATTTATTAAGCACCTACTATGTACCAGGCACTGTGCTAAACACTATTAATACAGAGAAAGGTAAAACACAGTCCCTATCCTCAAAGAGTTCTTAGTCTATTGGGGGAGACAACATGCAAACAAAAAAATAAATAAATACAGGCTAAGTTAGGAAGTGGTTTCACAGAGAAGGTACTAAGATTAAGATAGGAAAGCTTTCTTGTAGAAAATTGGATTTTAGCCGAGACCTGAAGGAAGTCAGAGAAGCTAAGAGACGGAGATGAGGAAGAAGAGTGTTTCAGGCAGAAGCCAGCAAGTGAAAATGCCTCCAAATGAAGAGATGGTGTGTCATGTGCAAGGAGGCCAGTGTCATTGTCATTCAGGTACTACTGTAACGCCTAATAGTAGTTGAAAGGCAACCTTGGGGTCCCAAAAGTGTTCCAGTGGAGCTCAAGCTATAGCAAGTTGTACCATGCTGTCAAGTTTTCCAGTCTGGTCCCCAGTGAAGTCTGTTGCCCAACCTCCAGGATAGATAAACATGATGAGACTCCTTAGTAGCAATATGGATGCATGATTGGATGATAAATTCTTTGGCCATGGAACACAAAAGAATACACGAATTTTGTGTAAAATTCAATACTTCAATCTTCTAACATCCTTGATGTTTTTTCATGATTACTTATTCCATTTCCCTATCAAGCCTATGAAAATGTAAAGCTAGGCCATGTAAGATTTGAATAGTGCTGAGAGCAATCTGACTCTATTTTCTTGTGCTTAAACTACTGAAACCTCTACGTTTATGTGATTGGGATATGGCTTCTGGTTTTTGACAATTACTTCAAAGAATGTCAGCGTTGGAAGGGACATCATAGGACATTGATTCCAGTCTGTACCCCTCCATCCCACCACCACCAAGCGATTATCCAGACTATTTGAAGACTTCAGATGAAGTGGTCAGTGCTACCTCCTGAGACAACTCCTTACCCATTGGGACAACTCTAATTGTTAGGAAAATTTTCCTCACAGTGAGCCCAATTTGCTTCCCTGAAATTTCTACCCACTGTCTCTAATTCTTACTGCTAAGGCTAATATAAGAATAAGACTGATCTCTGCTTTACTTAACAGCCTTTTAAATATTTGAAGATAGGTTTCTCTCTCATGGAAACAACTGTTGGTTATTGAAGGCACTATGATTCTTTCTATCTGTCTTTAAGCCACCTACAATTTTGATTCTTCTGAGATCAGGGTATTCCATGATTTACATTCATATCACGTTACTGAGACATTATTGGTGTTAAAAGGTGGTCTTTGTGGCAGGGAACAGCCATAACTGAGTGAAATAAATTCTAAGCAAGTAATATTTTGGAAAAAAATGAAATTGGTTTTGAAAGGACAATATTGGTTAATAAAGTACAGGAATACTATCTATTGAGCCCAGGCAGAAAATAAATACATAGCATAGTCAGGGTTGTTCTAGTAAATGCTTAACTACTGACTATACAGAGGTGAAAAATACCCACAATACACATATAAGTTTAATCTACATTATTAACCCATTTTCATCACTTTAATAAGTCTAGTCAATCAACAAAACAATGGGTCAAGCCCTCATTTTTAGCATCTGCTGATTTCCAGGGTGTAAATGCTCACACTGAAGATTTAATCATTGGCTCCTGAGCTGGGCAGAGCAGGCTCTGGCACAACCCCAACACAGCCACCTCTGACATGGCAGTTGGTAATTAGTTGGCATTACTGCTGGTAGAAGACATTCATGCCTCTTTTGTCCTCACCGCTTCAAGGGAGAGGACCGATCCTAGAACTGACAGTATCCCTCATCAAAGAATCCAAACATCTCAACCTCAACTCATCCTGAAGAGAGGTAAGACAGAGGATATTTTTTTTACCTTTCTGTAGCTCTGATGTGGGTCATAACCAGAAATTGAGGCCCAATGGCCTAATTTTTTAAAAGACTAGAGATAAATAAATCATCAGTACCATAGATGGCAGGTACTTGAGAGTTTCAAAAGAATTTAAGGGTAAAAATCACAAAACTACAGGACAAAATTAACAATACTTAATGACTGGCATGTTGCCAACATGATTCCACTCAATAAGAAAGGCTCCAGAAGAGACCCTAGGAATTATAGATTAATGAGTATTTAATTAATCAAACAATCAACAACTATTTAATGAATGGCTACTATGTTCAATACACTGTGGGCAAGCATATCCTTCAGGGGAAAAGAAAGGATTTTTCTATAAAAGGAATGCATGCCTGATTAATCTACCAGAGTTTTTGAAGTGTGTGGGCAATGTGGGGATTGGTGCTTATTAAGCAGACTTTTAGAAAGTCCTTGGTAAGTTTTTGTATCTAAGCCTTTTTTTAAAAAAACTGAGTCAGGATGGGATTCGGTAGAAATTTATTATGGATAAGGAAATGGCTTAAAGACTAGAAACAATAAGGACAAACAGCCACTTCTTTGAATGGAGGAGTGGTAACAACTTAGAGCTGGATCCCTAGGGCTGGCTCCTGGGACTAGTCCTATTTCCCATAAATAGATAGAGAGTACATAGTGACATCTCTAAGTTTGTAGGTGATACTACACCAGCAAAAAGTCATGCCAAAAGGGAAAACCTTCAGAAATATCATTTAAGGACTTTGTGAATGAGCTGGAAAGGGGCAAATGAGTTTCAAAATGGGCAAAGATAAGAGATAAAAAGGGAGGAGGGAGCCAGATGAGGATGGTGATGTTGGTGAAGATAGCTTACATTTATATAGCACTTTCAGATTTACAAAATGCTTTCTCGATGCCAGGAGGCATTCACCATGACACCTTGATGAAGTCACTTCCCTCTGCTTCCAGTCAGTACCATGATCCTTCTTATTGTTGTTATCTTAATTTTGTTCTGTTGCTTCCAACATTTCAGCTCTCCTTCCACAGATGTTCCATTTCCACCCTTCTCCATTCCAAGAAACATGGGTCCTTTTCCCTGCTGTTCTACCCACCAGTAGATGTTCCCTGGTTCCTCCCCAGGAGGTAGTGCCAGCTCTCAACCAGCTGAATCATGGCAGGGGGACTAACCCAGAAGCCCAGAGGACAGTATTACAGTTCTTTGATTCCTACAAAGAAGGATGAGAATGACTGAAAGCCATGTATTTCTGTTCTTCTATGGCTAAATCCCACAGCCCCATAGTACAAAGTGGATGGGGACAAACAAAGTGGATGGGAGTGGAAAACAGTCTTCTAATCCTTCTGAAGCATAGCATCTTCATTTCTGACTTGTCTATGAGTTTGATCTCCTCTCTCCCCCACAGCCCAGGTAATGTGCTTCCCCCTGAAAGGGATGGAGATCATCATGGTTATTTTGGAGCTCCCTTCCCATCTGCCCTTCCACCTCCCATCTTCCTCCAGGTGGCTGCACCGAGCCATGCAAATTATCCAGGGTGACTTCTCTGAGCTATTCAGGAGCTTTCCAGATGCCCAGGAAGGAGAAAAGAGGAAAGGGAGAAGCTGGCGTGTGCTCCTGGCCCTTGCATCTGTGACTCACTCACAGCAGGAGGGGCAATCTTGACACCCTGGCAAAGATTCATGACCCAACTGCATTTTGTATATCACAAAACTCTCTACAGATGTAAGGTATTGTGCTCCAGTCTGCTGCTTAGATTAAAGAATGAGTCAATTCTCATCTCAACCCTCTATTTCTAACGAACTAGGGAAACCTCAGACTATGCATCATCCCCTCCAACCACCTAGATGTACTGACTGAGTTCATGGCCATCTGCCCTGTTGCTTTGCACTGACTCTTCTCCCCCTTCCCCTTACACACTTGGCCAATTTTTACCTTGGCCAAGGAATAATGAAATAAATCAACTCTTGAAAAGTACATGACAATCTACTGTCCTATTGTCCACAAACAAATTAAAACTCCTCTTTCTGGAGGAGTTTTACTCCTTATTCCCAATAAGTATGGCATTCCCCTAATAGAATCTAAGCTCCTTGAGGACAGGGATGGGCTCATTTAAAAATTTATAGGCTCAGTGCCTGGTACTTAATAAATGCTTGTCTATGTGACTGACTGAATGATTAGTAGCTGGGTGGTAGTACAGGATGTGGAGTCAGGAAGACCTAAATTCAAATCTGACCTTGGACACTTACTAATTGTATGATCCTGTATAAATCATTTAACCTTTATCTGCCTCATTTTCTCCAGTTATCAAATGGGGATAATACTAGCACCTGCCTCACAGGGTTATGAAATAATATTTGTAAAATGTTTAGCATAATACCTGGCACACAGTACATAAATAATAAATGTTTGTTCTCCTCGATTAAAGCATGCAGGATTTCATTAATTTAGCTACTCTCTCTGGGCACCTGGTGCTAGAGTCAGGAAGTTGTTGTTGAGTTGTTTTCAGTCATGTTCAACTCTTCGTGACCTTATTTTCAAATGCAACTTCAGATACTTACTAGCTTTGTGACCCTGGGCAAGTCACCTAACCCTGTGTAACCCTGTTTGCCTTAGTTTCCTCATCTATAAAATGAGCTAAAGAAGGAAATGGCAAACCATCCCAGTATCTCTGCCAGGAACACCACAAGTGGGGTCACAAAGACTCAGATATGACTGAATAACCACTGAACAACAAAAACTCTCTCTAGTGATACAGTTTGCAATTCCTCCATGCCTTAGTAAAATGTTTAATGAGTTGCTTGGTCAAAAATCTATCAATTAGTCAACCAGCATCTATGAAGTGCCTACTATGTGCTGGCCACATACTAGGTGCTAGGCATATAGGTATATAGATAAAATGATAGTTTAGTTTGCAAGAAATATACAAAATTCATCTTCTGGTGTTGCTCCTCTAAACCTAGTTAGTCTGGCCCTAGAAAGACACATGTATAATTCATCCCTAGGTCTATACTTAGGGCCTCTCCAACTTGATAGGACTTGTCAAACATTCTTGGCAGAACTTCCAAGAACTCATGGTTGATTCCACACCATAACAATGCAACAAAGTAGGACTATAGCACCCTTGAGAAATTTTTAAATTAAATACAATTTTTAAACATAAATTTTAAATGTTTTAATGATAGTGGGCCAATGATACATCTCTCCTAAGTAGCATGTTCATTTGTTTCTTTCTTTTAAAGCCTTAGTCTCTGTATCTCACACAGGCTGGAAGGGCAGAGGCAGTATACTCATGTTCTGGTTCAGTTCCTGATGAGCAAAAGACCTGCTCTATTTCTTACCTGGACCAGTTCAACCCTCCTCCACAAAACCTGGTTTTCCTCCCCTCCTGGGGCCTCAGCGTATTAATGCTGAACTCAGTGCAAATACCATTTAGGTTAGTCAACTGCCTCTCAGAACTTAGAACTTAGCTAACTCAAGAGATCCACCAGTTTCAACCTCCATGGCATTACAGATTACAAACCCAGTCTCAATTGTATGTTTCAATGGACATCTGGAGGAAATTACTTCAACCAGAAAGGAATGACTCTTTAAAGGAGGAAATTTCAGGCTAGTAGGGGAGACATTTTCTTCCAAGGTCTAGCTTGTCGACACTATTCTCAAATCATACCATTTATTCCACAAATCTGTAGAGCCAGGGATTTTTTCCTCTCCTAGTTAACAGTGGGCACAATCAGCCTTTCCAGAAAACAATATGGATACATTAAGTCAATAATTATTTAGCACTATGGATGGAAAAAGTAGAGATGTTCTCCCTAATTTTAGAAACAGTTTGTTCTATGCCTTACTCTACATGCCCAGTGTCAGTACCCAATTTTCTCCCCAGTTCCATAATGCACTGTGCCATTAGCATAACGGAAATTTTTATTGAATACTTCGTTATAGACATACATACATTGTAATCTCATCAGTATGGTTATTTCCTACCACAATGTAAATTGATAAACCATTCACACTTCATTCTGTAAGACTTCTCCATATCTTCCCATAAATCCTCCATAGCTCATCTATTCAACTTTCTAGAGGCCTTTCTCTAGCTCCCTTAAGATTATAGGTGCTGAGGGGTGGCTAGGTGGCGCAGTGAGTAGAGCGTCAGCCCTGGGGTCAGAAGGACCTGAGTTCAAATCCCACCTCAGACTCTTAACACTTATTAGCCATGTGACCTTGGACAAGTCACTTAAGCCCAATTGCCCTTCCTTCCCCCCCACCAAAAAAAGGAAAAAAACAAATGTGAAAAATTATTTTTACATATAATTGGGGGGAAATAAAATATTAAATTTTTTAAAAAAGATTATAAGGGTACTGACAGCATAAAAATTATCCATCTGTTGTCCAGGATCAGCTTAACTCCACTACCTACCATTATACGTCCCTTTGATGACAACATTTTCTGGTGCACCATTTGTTATTGGTGATGTGCTGTATCCCATATATGCCAATTACATATTTCTTCATGTAATTTCTCCAGGCAAGAAGATTACCATTTTCTGAGTATCGTGTAGATTGCACTGCCCTGCTTGTTCTAGAATTATCTGTATGAGGGCATCTAGGTGACGCAGTGAATAGAGTACCGGCCCTGGAGTCAGGAGGATGTGAGTTCAAATCCAGCCTCAGATACTTAACACAAAACTAGCTGTGTGACCTTGGGCAAATCATTTAACCCCAATTGCCCTGCCTTTCCCCCTCCAAAAAAACAAAAAAAGAATTATCTGTATCTG
Organism: Gymnobelideus leadbeateri; assembly: GCA_011680675.1. Taxonomy (NCBI): domain Eukaryota; kingdom Metazoa; phylum Chordata; class Mammalia; order Diprotodontia; family Petauridae; genus Gymnobelideus; species Gymnobelideus leadbeateri. The sequence goes on along the minus strand of WOXC01011629.1, from coordinate 101,265 downwards.
CCCAATGTACAGTAATATGGCTCCTTGTTCAGGAATGGCCTACAATGGTAAATAGGTCGTTTAAAAAAAAAAGCTTTACAAGTCAGATGTCTAATAGGGATGCTGAACCCTGACTTCCTTATATGGAGGTCATTTATTCTAGGGTATAAAAGGGTAAAGCTATCTTAGGTGAATAGATCACTCCAAAACACAGTCCCATATCTGAGCTGTCTGGTGTCCCTTTGGAGCAGGGGCCTGCGAATTGCACAGAAATACAAAATATTAGAGTAGAAAGGGACCTCAGGCAGCCATCCAGTCCAATCCATATGCACAAAAGAATCATCATTACAATATGTTTCACAAATGGTCAACCAACCTTTGCTTGAAGACCCCCATGGGGAACTCTAATCACTAAGAACTTTTATTTTACATAACCTGGGCTTTCTAAGATTGTCCAGTTCTGAGATGGTACCTGCTATACTACATTTTCAGGGGTAGCCTCCTTTAATTGGCTGCCTGAATCTTTAAAACTGGGGAGACTGAGTCAGGCACAGTTTTCCAGCTACATCTTTTCTGCCATCTTTTCAGCAACCTCTGTCTGCTGTGCCCTACATGGATGCCATGAACTGAACCATGAGAGAAGGACTTACTTACCTCTTTTACCCTGCTTACCTCTTTTACCCTGACTACAAGAAATGGGTCTGGTAGATTTTATTTCTGCTTTTTTTAAAATTTTGAGTGGGGAAGGCAGGGCAATTGGGCTTAAGTGACTTGCTCAAAGTCACACAACTAGTAAGTGTTAAGTGTTTGAGGTCAAATTTGAACTCAGGTCCTGACTCCAGGGCCAGTGCTCTATTCACTGCGCCACCTAGCGCCCCAAATTTATTTCTAGAATGTGTTTTTTGTCCTCAGTTTCAGGTGCCAGTGGTGATCCCCATGGGACTTGGAGTTTGAACCAAAAAAAGGACATGACTCAAATATGATAGTCTCTGAGACCTGTCCACACCATTTCCCCACTTTTCATTGCTTCTTGAAAGATAATAAGTATAGTAAATATGTTTTGTTAGGCAGTATGCTATGAGGACCTCCTTTCTACTTCAAGGACAGCCTGGAGCACCAGCAGTACTTTATTTTGGGGTGAAATTTAGTTCTTCAGTGATTATGGCATCCCATGATTAATAACTATATATCAAGAATAATACTTACTGGGGCGGCTAGGTGGCGCAGTGAGTAAGAGTGCCGGCCTCGGAGTTGGGATGACCCGAGATCAGATCCGGCCTCAGAAAATGAGCACCCACGCATAAATCAAATGACTAGCCGTGTAACCTTGAGCAAGTTACTTAACCCCAATTGCTTAAAAAAAAAAAAAAAAAAGAATAATACTTACTTTTTAAACTTTCATAGAGCTAGGATCTAAAGGATGTAAGTAAGGCCTACCTAGAGGTATCAATCACAATTCATCCATCCTGGAGTTCTTACTGTAGGTCTCAACATTGAGCTTGCACAGGCTATACATAAGTTATGCCTCTATTTCATTACATGAACAGTATATCTCCTTTCCTGAGCATATATCTTTTAATTATATCCTTTACAAATTATGGAGCAGCCCAACAATTGGGGAATGGCTGAACAAGTTGTGGTATATGAATGTAATGGAATATTATTGTGCCATAAGAAATGATAAGCAGGCAGACTTCAGAAAAACCTGGAAAGACTTACATGAACTGATGCTGAGTGAAGTGAGCAGAACCAGCAAAATACTGTACACAATAAAAGCAACACTGTAGGATGATCAACTATGGTTGACTTAGCTCTCCTCAGCAATACAATGATTTAAGACAATTCTAAGGGACTAATGATGGAAAATGCTATCCATATTCAGAGAAAGAACCAATGGAGTTTGAATATAGATCAAAGCATACTATTTTCCCTTTTTTTCATGATTTTGTGACTTTTGTTCTGTTTCTACTTTCACAACATGACTAATGTGGAAATAGGTTTTACATAATTGTACATGTATAACATATCAGATTGCTTGCCATTTTAGGAAGGAGAGAAGAAAGGTAGGGAGGTAAGGAGAAAAATTTGGAAGCCAAAATCTTATAAAAAATGAATGTTGAAAACTGTCATTACATGTAACTTTAAAAAATTAAACACTACTTTAAAATTTTTAAACAAATACTACTACTTAAAAAATAAACATGGGGCGGAGCCAAGATGGCGGAGTAGCAACAGCTCATCCAAGCCTCTCTGCCCCCAGATTCCCCCCAAACCATGTAAAAGGGGACTCTGAACAACTTCTGGAGCCCCAGCACCCACAGAACGACACAGAGAAGCTAACCTCCCACTGAGGACAGCCCAGCAGCCCTGCAGGAAGGACCAGCGCAGAGGTCTGGGACCTGGCAGCGCGCAGAGCGCAGAGCACAGGAGCCGAGCCGAGCCCAGGTCCGTGTGAGCCGAGGTTTTAGCCCCAGGGTGGCAGGGCCAGCAGCCAGCTGGAGGAACCACAGAACACCAGGAGCTGTGGCGACTCCAGAATTATCAACATAGACATGCCTAGGACAAAGTAAGAGGTTAGTGTCCTATGGACTTTGGGACCTGTATTTGAGGAATGCGTCAGCTCCCTCCCCTGGGGGCTAGAAGCTGCTGAGGAGACACGCCATTTTGTAGTTTTCAGAGGCAGCTCCGGCTCCCAGCCTACAAATCGTGGGGAGATCCAGCGATCAGTCTTGGGGGGTAATCGCTCTTGCTTTAACCTCCTGGATCTGGATTGTGATCTAGGGTGGAAGTTGTGGGTGGGTTTATAGCTTGCCAGAAACGGAAGTTGCCCCCCACACGTTCAGGACGAAAATTCCTCTATCTGGCCTTAAAGCCATAGTGTGGCAACAAGCCCAAAAGTCAAGTAATTAAGTGGCAACATGCCAAGGCAAAGGAAACAGAAAAATGCAACCCTAGACTCCTATTTTGGGGGCATAGAGCGGAAAAGGACTGTGAGGTCAGAAGTCCTGCTCCAAAAGCCCCAGGGGAAAACATGAGCGGGTTGCAGGCCATAGAGGACCTTAAGAAGGACTTTAAAAATCAAATAAGAGAAGTGGAGGAAAAAATTAGAAAGAGAAATGAGAAGGATGCAGGAAAAGTATGAAATGAGGGTCAACAGCCTGACTGAGGAAAACAACACCTTAAAAAATAGACTAGCTCAAATGGCAAAGGAGGCCCAAAAGGGCAATGAGGAGAAGAATGCCTTAAAAAGTCGAATTTGCCAGATGGAAAAAGAATCTCAAGTTCACTGAGGAGATTCATTCCTTCAGAGTTAGACTGGAGCAAATGGAAGCTAATGACTTTATGAGAAATCAAGATGCTGTTAAGCAGATCCAAACGAAAGATTAGAAGGCAATGTGAAATATCTCATGGGAAAAACCACTGACCTGGAAAATAGATCCAGGAGAGACAATTTAAAAATTATTGGACTACCCGAAAGCCATGATCAAAGAAAGAACCTAGAAATCACCCTTCAAGAAATTCTCAAGGAAAACTGCCCTGATGTTTTAGATCCAGAGGGCAAAATAGAGGTTGAAAGAATCCACCGATCACCTCCTGAAAAAGATCCCAAAAAGAAAACTCCCAGAAATATTATAGCCAGGTTCCAGAATCCCCATATCAAGGAGAAAATACTACAAGCAGCCAGGAAGAAACAATTTCAATATTGTGGAAACACAATCAGAATAGCCAGGACCTGGCAGCTTCTACACTGAGGGATCGAAGGGCATGGAATACGATATTCCAGAGGGCAAAAGAACTGGGAATGAACCCAAGGGTCAGCTACCCAGAAAAACTGAGTATTTTGTTTCAGGGGAAAATATGGTCATTCAGTGGAATAGAGGACTTTCAAGCATTCTTGAGGAAAAAACCAGAATTGAATAGAAAATTTGACATCCAGACACAGGAAGGAAGAGATGCCTGAGAAGGTAATCGGGGAAGAGAGATCAAGGGGAACTTATCAAAGTTGAACTATTTACATTCCTATATGGAAAAGCAATAACTGTGACTGATGATATCTTTCTCACTATGAAAATAATGGAAGAAGGGGTGTGGTCATATGAATACATATGTGAATGTGTGTGTATATGGTTACAGTTATATATGGATAGAGGCATAGGTTGAATTTGTTGGGAAGGGAGAATACTCAAGGGATGAAATTATGAGGTGAGAGAGGAAAGTGGCAAGAGGAGATGGGGAGAGACAGGGTAGGGTAAACTATCTCATGTAGGGGAAGTGGTTGCAAAGGAGGGGGAGAATAAGGAAGGCTAAAAAGGCAAAACCATATTCACATTGAATTTGGTTCAGGGAGAAAATGACATACATACTAAATGGGATATCTCAACCTGCAGCAGGATAGGGGGAAGGGGGATGAGAAAAAGGAGGGCATCCTTGGGGTGAGAGGAGGTTGGAAGTACCCACTATAGAAGAGGGACAGGATCATGTAGGGAATGGACCAGGTGGGGAGTGGGATGAGTGGGAGGGAATTATAAGCAGCCTTGTACAATATATCTACCATGATAATGTTTTGCATAGCTAGACATGTACAACATATACTGAATTACTTATATCCCAAGAAGGAATGGGTGACAAGGGAGGAAGGAAATGGATCTGAAATTCGAGGTCGTAACATTAAATGTTTCAAATATATATATAAATACTATTATTAATACTCTTTTGCTTGTAATAGGGAGATAAGATGTGCAGGCATTGGGACACAAAGATTCATCTTCCTCTAATGGAAAAGTCGATGGGGGTATGGGAGAAGGTATGGGAGAGAGCAGAGTGGAGGAAGCGATATCTTGTGGGACTGCTATTCTGGAGGTTGGGTAGGGGAATAATGGGGGGAAAATGATTGTAACTCAAAATCTGGCGGAAATGAATGATGTAAAACAGAAGTTAATAAAGCATTTGTTTAAAAAAAATAAACACAAATTATGAGTCAGTTTAGTGGAGGAAGATAGATCAATCCACAAGTGTTTTATTAAACACCTGCTATATACCAGGCATGGGAAATGCAAGCACAAAGAATAAACTCAAGGACTTTACATTCTAATAGGGAGACAAATACATATAAGAGTAAATAGATAATAAATATAATTAAATACAAGTTACCTTTGTCAGGAAAAATGCTACTAGTTACAGAGATAAGACTTCATGTAGAAGGTGGTGCTTAAGCTGTGTTTTGAAGAAAAAGAGGAATTCCTTGAGATAGAGATGAAAAGGTAGAGTATTCCAGACACTGGGGACAGCTAATGCAAAGGTACAGAGATAGGAGATGGAGTATCCACCTGAGGAATAGAGATAAGACCAGTTTTACTGAATTGAAGAGTATAGGAGAAGGAACGGTATTCAATGAAGTTAGAAAAACAGGCCAGGTTAAGAAGGACTTTAAAAGCTAAATAGAAGGGTTTAGACTTTATCCTTGAGGTCATAGGAAACCACTGTAGTTTACTGAAGAGGAGAGAGATATGGTCAGTGTGGAGGATGAATTTGAGTGGAGAGAAAATTGAGGCAGGGAGGCTACTAAGGAGACCATTGCAAGATGAATATTTTAATGGGGGGCCAGATGCCCTCATTTCACGCTGTCTTCTTTCTGACAAAGGTTCCAAAGCAGACAAGCATTGCCTCCTCCTGGAGCTGAGGTGATATGTAACTAAGCTTATGACCTGGTTCGACAAGAAATAGTAGGCAAAATTTCTGGAATTTTTTTCTTAACCTTGCTTCCCGTATCTCTCTTGCCAAAGGACTGCTGAGGGAGCAAGACCCCGATGCCTCTGCTTCTAGTACCCTCTCGTTTGCCCACTGGTTTTCAGTGGGCACATCTAGGTGCTGCTCCTTCCCTTTCCTTCTCTCCTTCCACAAGCAAGCAGCCTCTTGGCTTTGCTCCCACTCGCATTTTGCCCCCCATCCTTCCTTTCCATGCCAGACTGAGAAAAAGAGACGTTATTTGGTCCTGCCTTCCACTTCTCCTTTTGTTCCTCCTTTGTCTTCTCTGCTAGGCCTGGAGAAATTTCTGCATGAAATAGGATGAATTGTTGTTACTTATATAATAACAACAACACTGTAAGAAAAAAAACATCTATGAAAGAAAAAAGATCTATGATCAATACAATGACCATTCATGATTTTACATGGCTAATTTACTATCCGTGCCAGAAGAGGTAGATTTAGATTGCAGAATGTGAAACATATATATGTGACATATGTTACATTCTGCAACCTAAATTTATTTATGATATATTTGTATACCATATAAATATATTTTATATATTAATATAATATATTTGTGTAGAATATATTTATATATTAATATGTAATATATTTTATATAACATTTATATACTAATATATATTTCTGTATATAGCTATTGAAGAAATTCTTTTGCTTGACTACATATCTGTCATAAAGAATTTGTTTTCCTTTTCTTTTTTTTCAATGGAATAGGGGGTGGGAGGGAGAAAAATATATTTCTGTTAACTTTTTTTTTTTTTTGGAGGGCAATTGGGATTAAGTAACTTGCCCAAGGTCACATGGCTAGGTTTTTATTTGTGTGTGCGTTAAGTGTCTGAGGTTGGATCCAAACTCAGGTTCTTCTGACTCCAGGGCCGACGCTCTACTCACTGCGCCACCTAACCGCCCCATCTGTTAACTTTTTAAAAATAGAAAAATGGGGAAGTCAGATCAAATTAGCTCTTGAAAGCTGACTGTTAAATTTTCAGTGTAAGCATTTACACCTTGAAAATCATCCTCAATCATGATTTAATTTGTTGTTTGGTTGACTGTCTAGACTTTAGAACATCATGGAAAAATGTTAGCGATGCAAATCAAATTTAAAAGTGTATCATAACTATGCCCAAGTGATAGTGCTTGGTCAAAGGGTATGCCCAAGGCTATAAAACTGTGCATATCCTTTGACCAAGCACTATCACTTTTATCTCAAAGAGATCATAAAAATGGGGAAAAAACCCATATGTACAAAAATATTTATAGCAGCTCTTTTTGTGATGGCCAAGAATTAGAAGTTGAAGGAATGTCCATCAACTGGGAAACGGCTTAACAGGCTGTGGTACATAAATGTAATAGAATACTATTGTTCCATAAGAAATGATGATCAGGCAGACTTCAGAAAAACCTGGAAAGATTTACATGAACTGATGCTCAGTGAAGTGAACAGAACCAGGAGAACATTGTACACAGTTACAGCAACATTGTACTGTGACCCACTTTGATAGACTTAATTCTTCCTAACAATACAAGGATCTAAGATAATTCCAAAAAACTCATGATGGAAGATGCTATCCACATCCAGAGAAAGAATTATGGAATCTGATTGCAGACCAAAAAATACTATTTTCTCTCTCTCTCTTTTTTTTTTTGTTTTGTTTTTTCTTTCTCATGGTTTTCCCCTTGGGTTCTAATTCTTCTTTACAACATAACTAATATGGAAATATGTTTAATATGATTATACATGTATAACCTATATCAGATTGCACACCATCTTGGGGAGGGAGGAGAATATGGAGGGGGAGAAAATTTAGAACTCAAAATCTTATAGAAGTGAATGTTGAAAACTAAAAACAAATAGACAAAATTTAGTAAATATTATTCAGACCATACAAAAAAGTGTATCATAGATGTGTCTCCTCCCTTCCTCCATGCTAATTATTAAACATTTGCCAGCACACCCCTGGTGGGGACAGTGCTACAGATGTGGAGCATTGTAAGTACTTTAAGGGTGACAGAGGTCACTCTATTATTAGTTTTACTTAATTGTTTTACTTTTAACAAGAGACCTCTCACATAAAGGGCGTAATCTGTAAATGTTTTTAGTATAAAAACAAAAATCAAGACAGAGAGAGAGAGAGATTCACACACTTATGTCCAGACAGGTCATGCTGGGACTAAGGCAGATATTAACAATAATCTTGGTAATCCTCCTTGCAAAGATAATTGTGAGCTTTAAAGGTTAGTATTATGGTTAAGACTTGTATTTTTATTCTATAGAAGTTATTATTGAAAGATCTCTATGTTGTTGGACTAATGAGTCCCCTGATGGTCCATAGGCTTTGTAGGTCAACTTTTACTAGATGTGTGTGTGTTCATTACTGTGCTAAGAATGTCCCTGTGGTCTCCTCTCTGATGAGCCCTATTAAAGACCTTATAGGCAGCTAAGTGGCATGATTATGTGACTAAACCAAACATATGGGCCTGGGGGAAGGAGGGAAGTCTCAATTTCTTCTGCCTCATTATCTAAAAATACTCAGAATCAGAGATCTCTAGGGCAGAAAGGGAGCTCAGAAACCATCTAATCCAACTCCATTATTTTATAGATGTTGAAACTGAAGGCCCAGGAAAGACCATCTGGATTGCAGAGTGGATAGTGTGCTGGGCTTAGAGCCAGGAACACCTGAGTTCAAAACCAGCCTCCTACTTACTAGTTATGTGACCTTGGTCAATTCACTTAACTCTCAGTCTCATTTTCCTCAACTGTATTTTATAGTAAATACTACCTATATAGGGTTGTTGTAAACATCAAATGACATATTTTTAAAGTGCTTATCACAGTACCAGGAATATAGTAGTCAGTCAATAAACACTTATAAATACATGCTCCCCTTGCCAAACCCTATATGCCTCAATTTCATCTGTAAAATCGAGGTAATAATAGAACCTACCTCCTAGGGCAGCTGAGAGGATAAAACATGATATTTGGTCGAGTTTTTTTTTTGTTTGCTTGTTTTGGAGACAATTATAGTTAAGTGACTTGCCTAGGGTCACACAGCTAATAAGCATCTGAGACCAGATTTGAACTCAGGTCTTCCTAGCTCTAGGGCCAGTGCTGTATCCACTATGCTACTTAGATGACCTAAAACATAATAATATTTGCAAGGCATTTTGCAAACCTTAAAGTACTATATAAATGTTACCTATTATTATTCATGTCATTTACAGACAAGGAAACTGAGGCACAGAGAGGTTAAGTTGCCCACATAAGGCAATATAAGTTGGCTATATGTTGGGGTTATTATGAATATCAAATGAGATAGCATATATAAAAGTTTAGCTTCAGATGCTTACTAGCTATGTGATCCTGGGCAAGTCACTTAACCTTTGGACAGCTTAGTTTCCTCAACTGAATGGGATTAATAATAACATCTACCTCCCATGGTTGTTGTAAAGGTCAAATGAGAAAAATGTAACTTACTTTCTTCCTTGCAAACCTTAAAGGTCACACAGGGAATAAGCTATACTGGCAGAACTTGAACCCACACCCTCCAGCTCCAATGCCATTACTCTTTCCCCTGTACCACACACACTACCTTCTTTCCTTATCTTTTCCTTTAAAAAGAAATGCCCTAAAAATGTACCCTGTCTGTGAGTTTTTGAGATCCTATTTGATACAAGTTTTCCAACCAGAGCTCATAGCAATAAGAATTAATCACGCAGTATAAATGGAAAGTCAGCTTTTGCATTTCAAATGAGGAGGAATTTCAATCAAAAACCACATTTAAATAATGTGAAATGTTAAGGGTTTCTAACCTGGGGAATCATGAGTGAGGCTGCTAATGTGTTCGGGGGCAAAACCCATCCAGTGAGAGCCAATGCCAACTGTCCGGAGATGAGATTTCCTAATGTGATTTCTCAGAGAGGATTTAATGAGGGAAAAGTCCCTAATGAGGACCCTATTTGCTTTGTTGTTGGGTCTGGCCCTGCTCTGCTTTTATGAGTCCAAGAGAACCAGTTTCTCATTCTAGGGCCTATATGAGACCAGATCATCATTCAAAATGTGTCCTCAGCCCAAAGGCCCAATGAAATGAAACCCTGCATCTCCCAGCCTTTGGGAATGCCTTTAACATGCAGCCCCACATACTGCCTCTCCTATTCTACTGGCCTCTGCTTTATGGCAGGATTTCTCAAACTACCTACAAATGTCAAGTGGAAGAATGAGTTAGAGCTTGTCAATAAATACCCTTCTTTCCTTTTTTCTTTCTTTGAGATATTTTAGGAAGTGAAGAAGGTCGCTGTATACTTTTTGCTCTCCCCTCCCCCCACTCATTTTTTTCTAATTCCCCTCCATCGTTTTTTTTAGATTGTTCTTTAAGCTCTTCAACACTCCTTATGCCTCCTGAGCAATGCATTTTTAATACACTTTCTCCTTACCTTCTGCCCTTTCACCTTGACATCATTTCCCACCTTGCTATTCATGGGGACTTCATCATTATCTCCAGAAACTCATCTTTCTGCAGGATCAAATCGACTATGAAACTTACACCTCCTCAGTGCCCCCCTGCCCTTTGGGTCCTCCAATCCCTCTGATTGGAGAGGGTGGAGGGTGGAAATAGGGGACCTAATCCTGGTTCCTCTATTTAAGGAGGGGAGCCAAGGCAGACACCTTATTTCCCACCTAGCTGCAAGACTTTATCATGTCTCTGTGTTGAGTACCCTCTCTTCCTTACCCTTTCCTCCTTTTCATCTTTTTTTTTAATGTTTTCTTCCCCTATTAGATTGTAAATTCCTTGAAGACAGGAACTGTCTTTTGCTTCTATTATCCTCTGGTACTTAGCACAGTATATGGCACATAGTAGGTACTTAATAAATGTTTATTGACTTATTACTGACTGACTGGCATGGAGCTTTAAAAAAAAAAGTCTTACTGATATTTTCACTTATTTGTTTTTAAATATCACTACTTCCCAATAACCTCTGTTCCCCAAACCAACACATTAACCACATCAGACAATATATTCCTCATTCTGCATCTGGAATGCACAACCTCTCCACCAATATCAGGGAAGCACATCTCAGTGTTGGTCCCCTAGAAATAAGGCTAGTCATTGCATTGATCTGATTCTGATTGATTGATAGATTCTAAGGTCTCTTAGAGTTATTTTCAGTGATGTGATCATTGTGTAACTTGTTCTCTTGGTTCTGCTTATTTTACTCTGCAGCCATCCAAAAAAGCCTTCCCAAATTGCTCTCAATTCCTCATATTTTTTGTTTCTTACCTTACTTTAATATATCATTACATTACTATACTTCCTAGACATCTCCAGATGTGTCTCAGGCGGTACTTGGGCTGCCATGTCTACTCCTTCACCACTGGAAAATTAAACTCCACTTCCTGGAACTTCCTTGGGCTTTGTTCCAAGAACTTTGGCCTGACCTTACTCAGTCCTCTGGATCACTTCTCAGACATCTCCAGCCATACTCCCCTCTTTTATGTGTTATCTTCCATTAAAATGTAAATTCCTTAATAGCAGGGAATAAAACATTTATTTATATATCTAGAGATCAGCATAGTACCTACTACATAGTAAACATTTAATTTTTTATCTACCTATCTATAACACAATTTATTCAGCCATTCCCCAAATAAATGCTGAGTACTTGCTTTTTTCCTATCATAAAAAATTCCGCTATGACTATATTAATACATCTTTGACCTCATTGGAGTATATTTTACTTTCTTTGCCAAACCTTCTTTTAAGCTTAAAAGTTCTCATTATGCTTGAGGAGATATAAAAGCCAGTAGAATCACTAGTTTAAAGTTAAAAAATCATTTATCAGATCTTGTAGAGAAGGATTCCAGAAGACTATAAGCAGCAATGCCAATTTAAAGAAGACTTGTCAAGAGAACTGTAGCAGCAAGCACTCCAACATCCCCAGGGTGGCTGCCAACACAGGTTCTTAGATCTGCTTTTCTAAAGGAAAGCAACTCAAAATGGGTTAACAAGCTTACTTTAATCAATCAAACATATATCGTTTACCTAGTTCAGGGGGAAAAGGTTAGCACCCTGAACTTCAGAGTATACAGACAGAAGTTACAAGACAGAGAAATAGATCAAGCAGACAGGCTTCCAAACTTTTCAACCATTACATACATCCATACCTAATCACAGTTACCAGAGAGGGAAGCATCAACATCTGGGTTTTCAAAACCAGAGGGCTCTCAATAGCTGCCCAGAGTCTCATCTGGTCAAATCACGCAACACTTCTCAAAGTGAGCCCCAAAGCAAAGCCTCACTTCAGGGATTATGTAGCCTTCTGGCTCAGAGAATGTCACAACCCTCTTAACCCATTGTCCAATCACAAAAAAATAAAGTGTGGGCATTCCTGAAAACCAAGCCTCCTGCCACAGGCTCCATGAGACCACATTCAGCCTATTAGGAGGCAGAGTATATTTTCAAATAAAGGAAGGTTCTCAGAGTCTCTTAAGCCTATAAAAGGGCCTAGGGGCAGGGAAGATCTTTAAATCTGCATTTCTATTACAAGAACCAAATAAGCAAAGTCAGTCTGAGAGTTTTTAAAGATAAAAACTGAAAGACAATAAACAGAAGAAAGAGGGAAAAGATCTGCAAATAATTCTATAGTGAATACTTTTCACCATCAAGGGAAAAGGAGATGCCAAATTTGAATACTGATATCATAGTCTTGGGTGATCTTACAGAGCAAATTAAAATGGCACTAAAGAGGGAAAAAGCTGTACGTGCCCTTGGATCTAAAAACAAATAAAGAGAAGATTCCTACGACTGAGAGCTAGAAGGGAACTTACAGACAAAACTTTAGATACCTCATTAGCCATTTTCAAATAGCACCACATCTCTGTGGGTTCAATGTACAATATTACCTGCTGAGCAATGACTTGTGTCTTCTCTTGTAGCTGAGATTAAGTCACTTAATTCAATTTTTAATAATATACAATCTGTTCTTTTCATAATGTACACAGAGGGGGAAACATAATAGTAAGTACATTGAGAAGATTGATTCACAAGGTATTTGAAGGAAGGAAAGATAGCAAAAGTTTGGAAATAATCTCAGAACTTAAATAATACCAAAAGCAGTAGTAGAGAAAACATCAACTATGAACCTATATGTGCCTTCTTTCCCACATTTATATATAAAGATATGTATGTATGTATGTATTACATATTATAATATTTATTAGAATAACATACATATTGAGTTGGAGCCAAAATTAAACAGAAGTTGTAATGTGACAGAAATATCCTATGGGAAATTGCAAAGCCCTTTTAAAGACACAAAACTTCTCCAAGAAACAAAAGCCCATTTGTTAATATCAGTATTCTACCAGTGTTGTGTGACTTCGAGACATAGAACACTACAGTACCAGAAGAATTAAAAATAGGTCAAGATGGTGGAAGTCCTAGAAATAGGACTTCCGATCGGCTCCAGCTTCCACCTTCCCCAATCCATGTAAAAGGGGACTCTGAACAAACTTTGGAGCTACAGAACCCACAAAATGACACAGAGAAGCTAACCTCCCACTGAGGATAGCCCAGCAGCCCAGCAGGGAGCAGCCAGCAAAGCACTCTGGGAGCCAACCCCATCCTGGCTGGAGCTGGAGGTTTTAGCCCCAGGGTGGGCCTGACCAGCAGCCCACTGGAGGGACTCCAGAATACCAGCAGCTGTGGATGTTTCCAGAATTATCAACACATAGATGCCAAGGACAAAGTAAGAGGTCAGTGCATTGTAGACTTTGGGACCAGCAGTTGGGAGAGCATTGGCTTTTGTCCCCAGGGTGAGATGCTTCAGTGGAGCACATTGCAGCTTCAGCTCCTGGCCTTCAGACTGTAGGGGGACCAGTTTGAGGGGTTATCACTCTTGCTTTAACCTGCTTGGATCTGGATTGCGGTCTGGGGTGGAGGTCCTGGGGTGTGTGACCAGCTTGCCAGAGTGTGTGGAGGCTTCAGAGAGGGCACCCAACTAATACCTCCAGCAGCTGAGAAAACCCTAATGTTTGGGATGGAAGTTCCCCTGTCTGGTGGCAGAGTGCTACTGTAGCAAAAAGCCCAAAAGTCAATTGAGTGGCAACATGCCCAGCCAAAGGAAGCAAAACAAACAGAAAAATCCAACATTAGACTCCTATTTTGGGGGCAAAAAGGATCAAAGCATGGAATGGCAGGAAGACAGTAAAGTCAGAACTCCAGAATCTCAAAAGCTCACTGAGGAGAATCTTTCCTTTGGATTTAGAATGGAGCAAAGGAAAGCTAGTGACTTTTTGAGAAATCAAGATGCTGTTAGATCCAAACAAATGAAAGAATAGAAGGCAATGTGAAATATCTCATGGGAAAAACCACTGACCTGGAAAATAGATCCAAGAGAGATAATTTAAAAATTATTGGACTACCTGAAAGCCATGATCAAAGAAAGAACCTAGAAATCATCCTCCAAAAAATTCTCAAAGAAAACTGACCTGATGTTTTAGAACCAGAAGGCAAAATAGAGGTTGAAAGAATCCACCAATCACCTCCTGAAAAAGATCCCAAAAAGAAAACTCCTAGGAATATTATAACCAGGTTCTGGAATTCCCAGATTAAGGAGAGGATATTACAAGCATCCAGGAAGAAACAATTTGAATATTGTGGAAACACAATCAGGATAACACAGGATCTGGCAGCTTCTACACTGAGGGAATTGAAGGGGCTGGAATATGATATTCTGCAGGTCAAAGGACCTGGGATTAAAACCAAGAATCACCTACCCAGCAAAACTGAGTATCATGTTTCAGGGGAAAATATGGTCATTCAGTGGAATAGAGGACTTTCAAATATTCTTGAAGAAAAAAACCAGACTTGAATAGAAATTTTGACATTCAGATACAAGAAGCAAGAGAAGCATGAGAAGGTAAACAGGGAAAAGAAATCATAAGGAACTTGTCAAAGTTGAACTATTTACATTCCTACATGGAAAAACAATAATTATAACTGATGAAACTTTTCATTGAAGAAAATAGAAATATATATATATATGTAGTCTTCACTGGAGGGTATATAGGCATATGAATACATATGTGAATGTGTTTATATATGTTTACAGGTATACATAGATAGAGGGCACAGGACCAATTTAATAGGAAGGGATGATACTTAAAAGGTGAAATCAAGAGATGAGAGAGGAATATAATGAGAGGAGATGAGGAGAGACACAATGGTGCAAACTATCTCATACAGAAAAGGCAAGGGAAAATGGGTACAATGGAGGGGAAGAACAGGAAAGCATAAGGGAATGGATCAACTTTGTAATCATTGAATTTGGCTCAGGGAGGGAATGACATATGCACAAAATAGGGTATCTCACCCTACAGGAGAATGGGGGGAAGGGGATGAGAGGGGGGATGATGGAAGGGAGAGCAGCCTGGGGGGGAGGGAAGTTGGAAGCACACACTTTTGAAAAGGGACAGAACCAAAGTAGAGAATAGAACAAGTGGGAGGTGGGATAGATGGGAGGGAAATATAATCAGTCTTCTACAATATATCTACTATGGTAATGTTCTGCATTAGCTACACATGTACAACCTATGTTGAATTGCTTATCTTCCCAGTAAGGGTGGGTGACAAGGGAGGAAGGGAATGAATTTGGAATTCAAAGTTTTAAAACCAAATGTTTAAATATATATATATATACTATTATATATATGTATACACATATATATAATATATATACTATTATTAATACTATTTTACATGTAATTGGGAAATAAGAGGAGGGGATATCCTAGGGGACTGCTATTTTGGGGAGGTGGGTAGGGGAAAAAAGGGAAGAAAATTTGTAA
The DNA here is from genome assembly GCA_011680675.1 of Gymnobelideus leadbeateri. Lineage (NCBI taxonomy): Eukaryota > Metazoa > Chordata > Mammalia > Diprotodontia > Petauridae > Gymnobelideus > Gymnobelideus leadbeateri. The sequence goes on along the minus strand of WOXC01011629.1, from coordinate 85,673 downwards.
CAAAAAAACTGGCGGAAATGAATGAAGTAAACCAGAAGTTAATAAAGCATTTGGGAAAAAAAAGAAGAATTAAAAATAAGTATCACTCAGAGAACAATGGAGAAATATATCATAAATGTATAAAGGCTGCAATACACACACAAAAAATAAGAAACTCCAAAGAAAAACAAGAATAAAGGATGCCATCAAAGAAACATATAAAAGGAAAAGGAAATTTTTTTTCTTTTTTTTCTTTTTCTTTTTTGCTATTCTCTTTTTTTTTAATTTATTTACTTTTAATTTATAACATTCAGTTCCATAAGTTTTTGAATTCCAAATTTTCTCCCCCACCTTCTCCTCCCCACTTCCCCACCATGGCATCATGCAATCCAACATAGGTTCTATATATACCTTCACATTAAACATTAGTCAAGTTATAAAGGAGAATTATAACCAAAGGAATGAACGAGAAAGAAGAAACAAAACAAAATGAAAAAGAGAGAGAGCAAGTAGTTTCCTTCAATCTCTGTTCAGACTCTGTAATTCTTTCTCTGGATGTGAATAGCCTTTTCCATCATGAGTCTTTTGGAGTTGTCTTATAACCTTGCATTGCTGAGAAGAGCCCAGTCTATCAAAGTTAGTCATCACAGATACGATGTGTCTATATTTGTGTACAAAGTTCTCCTGGTTCTGCTGCCCTTACTCAGCATCAATTCGTATAAGTCTTTCCAGGTTTTCCTGAAGTCTCCCTGTTCATCATTTCTTATAGCACAAGAGTATTCCATTACATTCATATACCACAACTTTTTTAGCCATTCCCCAATTGAAGAATATCCCCTTGATTTCCAATTTTTTTTTTTTTTTAGGGAAAGCTATCTGGTCACATGATTAAGTGAAGGCTAGCCAATGGACAACCTATGCATTCCACTGGTACATTTGCAAAGTCAAGAGTAAGTGAAGACTTTAACAAATTTGGGAGGGTGGACAAGCGTGGATCAACCAGCATTTACTCAGCACCCTTTATATGCCAGGCCCTGTGTTAAATGTTAGGGATATAAGTACAAAGAGTAAAACAATCCCTCTTAACAAGAAGCTTACATTCTAATGAATGGGTTGCAGTCTTTATCATTAGAATAAACATTCACAAGGATGAAATAATAAATCCACTTGACTTTGGATCAGTTCAACATAGATACAGTAGAATTGTAGTGTCACAGAATTTAATAGCTAGTATTTATATAGCACATTTATATAATTTGCATAATACACAGCTATATAATGTTTGCAAAGTGCTTTACAAATATTGTTTCATTTGGTCCTCACAGCAACCCTGGGAGGTAGGTACTATTATTATACCTATTTTTATAGATAAGGAAAATAGAAGTTAAGTGACTTGCCCAGGGTCACATAGCTAGTAAGTATTTGAAAACTTATTTGAGCTCAGGTCTTCCTGACTCTAGCTCCAGCACTCTATCCATTATCCTATTGCTAGAATTAAAGGGTCCTTAGAAATAATTTGGACCAACCTGCATATTTTTAAAATGAGGAAACTGAGGTCCACACAAATAAAGTGACTTGCCAATACATTTATTCTGTAAGAAAAAGCAACTATTTGAATTGAAGTCTTTTGATTCCAAATCCAGTTTATAGTTTTAACATTGTCTCTGTTGTATGGATCCCAGTAGAATATGGCCATAGAAGAAAACCGCAAGAAGTGAGTCTTATCTGTGTATGCCTTGGGAAGAGTAGGGATCTTTGGGGAGCCCCTCATAATCTCATATGTCTATGGGATTCTGGGAATACATTAGGTAGAGACTGGAATTAGTTGCCATCACACAGAGAATCACCTAAACTGAGAGAATGACTTTCAAGCCTGTTAGTTTGGCTCTCATAAGATGTCCCTATTGAGACCTTTTTATCCTTCATGCCGAGGGTATAACAGTAAAAAGAAAGCATTATCTAACAAAGTATGCATCAAAAGAAGGAATAAAGTGGTAACTTTAAACTGATCTATTTCTACCTGATTAGCCTATTGTTAGAAAAAGAAAGGCATGATATAGCAACTTGCATTATTCACTGACTTAACATGTGATTTCTGGAAAGAGAATCCCCTTTGTTAGTCGTGGGTCTAACACCAGTACCCTGTTTCTTCCAGCTTGATGTTGAGACAAAAAGAGGCATTTGTAGGTCATTGAACAGTTAACAGTTTACAAAAGTTACTTAGCCCTAACATAATAAGGCTATGCAATAAGGATATATGCCCTTCTCATTTCCATATGAAAACCTCTTTAGTCAGCAGGGCAAGGCATAGTGATTCCCATGGTCTTCAGACATCCACAAAGTTGGAAGGACCCTGACTCCATATGGAGTTGAACTCTGTATGCCTTTAAGTGACAGAAATCTCCATCAAGGGAGGCAGGAGCCAATTAGATCCCAAGATAGCTTTGTCACCATTTAAGGAAAACAAAACCTTACTGGTGAAGAGGGGTCAACTCTGGTAGATACTGGTCCTATCACATACCATCCCAATGGTGGCAAGGTCCTAAGGATCTCCTAAAGAAATTTCCACCATTTAAACTCTTTTAGGGCTTTACTGGACAGTCTTCCTGGCATGGGCAATACTAAGATATAGGATGGTGATAAAGTGCCAGGACAGCAACAGAAATATCGAGATCTGTGAGCGCAAACAAGGTGGGATTTTTGTTGTTGTTTTTTTCTTTTGGAGTTCAGTTTCCCAGGCTCATGCTAAATTGTAAACATTTGAAGGATCAATCTCCTCTGAACTCTGGCAATTCATAATTGTACTAAGTCATATGGGCTTTGGTGCCTTCTGGCTCTGAGCCTATTAATCAAAAGTATATGTTCTGGGAGAATGGTATTGCCTTGGGGTTCAGTCATGGAAAGACATTTAGCCATTATTCCTTAATTATTCCCCCAGCTGTGAATATGAATCACTCATCAAGGTTTGGAGAGGAGAACTCTGATAGAGAGGGGAGACCTCTAATACCAATCCTTGTGAGAACACTGGAACACTGGACTGAAAGAAAGATTGTTAATGTCCTCAAAGAAAGTATGGGGTTTAGTGAGACTGGGATAGTTGTCTGTTATTTCCGCATTGTTTAATTAAAATAAGATTGTTAAACCCTTTGAAGCTGTCTTTCCTTTAGAAAAGCAGATCAAGAATCTGTGTTAGCAGTCCTCCTGTATGCTGGTGTTATTGGTCTTACACCTCCACGGCAGCTGCAAGTAGCATTAACGCTGCAGGGTCATAGCACAGATGATGACCCCTCTGGTAGAGTCAACAATTCTTCACCATGTATCAAAGTCTTCTATAGTAAAGTGGTTAAGTTGGCATAAGCTTCTTGCAAGCAAATTATCCCAGGATCTAGATAGATCCCACTCAGCATTCCCTGGATTATTCACCAAAACCTTTCCTTCTCTGACAGCCACATCAGGGGAATGAAACAAAATTTTGCCTCCACTTTAGGGCTTCTGCAGAGGGGCTACCCTTCTCTTCCAACAGGAGCTAAATAAGGTCTTTCCCTTATCTTCATTCAAATACCCTTAAAATTACTGTCAAGTCAACTAGGGAATTCCCCTTCTTCCTGGTAAATATACATTCACTATAGTTATAAAGCAGCAGTTTCACCTCACCCATGCTATTAGAAAGCAAGTTGTTAACGCAACAATAGCACCCCTTAGTCCCCCAAGTCCATTCTGGGAATGAGTTATCTGAACCATCCCAAAGGGGGGAAAAAAACTTTTAAATGAGGGGGACCTGAGCTTTTTCCCTCGAATGAATGGAGCCCTCTGAGAGGGCAATGACCTTGAGGACATGACAATTCTGCCCTGGGGAAGGAATAAAAAAAGACAAGAGAGGATTAGCTGAAACATGTCTAAAAATAGTCTGTTCTTATCAGGTATGTCTTCCTGAAGACTGGGTCTCAGAAACTACTGGAGAGAAGAGCGTTTCCCCTTTCTAAGGTGTCGATTTGGAAAAGTCATGACTTCTGTGAGGTTGGAAACCTGACCTGAGCAGTTAGGTGCATGACAATGTAGCTGTTGATTAACCAGGATAAAAAATTTTTCATGAGATAGAAAAGTATCATTTTGCCAGTTAGGAACAGGTTGAGGGTCATTTAGGTTAAACAGATGCTCCAACTGGCACAAAGAGTCTGATTGAGTGCTAATATGGTCCCATGTCCAGCACAACACAAAATCACAATGCCCAAACCCATATTAGCAATGAACCCATTCCCTAAATTCTGATGTTCTTGTAATGGATTTAACCTGGGTGTTTGCATATGATGTTTCTGATGGAATATGCTCCACAAAAACAACTCTATGCAATGAGGCATCAGCAAAATTCTTCTATTGTTCCTAATCCCAAAGGGGAAAGAGTCTTTGCATATCTAGTCTTGTGCTCTCTAGGCCTCAGACCACCTTACAGAAATCAGTGTAAAGATCTTCTCTTCCCTATGCCTTAAGGCTCTCTCCCATTTCTGCCATGCAGCCTGGAGTTCAGCCCTTTGAAAGGACTTTCCAAGACCTCCATTCTCTAGGGATTAGATCCAAATTACCAGATTAGTGGTTGTTGAAGTCCAGTTGCATGTGCCGCTCTTGTAGCAGATAGAGCCATTGGTAAACCAGGCAAAACAGCATTTCTCAGGAACCAGGTCTTTATACATGGGAGATTATTGGGCCAGAGGAGAAAGCAGGTTTACAGGGTCTGGACCAGTGGCCTCAGTTTCTGGCATAGTTGCCACCTCTTTGTGAAGGACATACTAACACTGAAGGGACCCAGGCATATATGATTTTTAATGTATCATTTCCACTTAGTAACAGAAGCCTCCTGTAGCCTAGTCATCTTGTTAAAGGGACCATCATGCATGACCCAGGCCATAGTAATAGTCAATTCTGAACAAAGGGTGATTGTATGACCATATGTCATCTGTGCTGCAGCAACTAGGGCCCAGTAACAGGTGAGCAAATTCTTTTTTTCCTTTTTTTAAAATTTATTTTTAATACCGAGTTTTCATCCTCCCTCCATCCCCTTTCCCATGTATTGAGAAGGCAAGAAATACATGCCTATTACGCATATAAAGTCATATAAAACATATTTCTATATTTGCCATGTTGGAGAAAAAAAGAAAGAATACAGAGGAAAAAACGGTGCTTCAATCCACAAAATCTATCAGCTCTTATACTGATCACAGTTGCTAAGTCTTTCACGGTTGATCATTTTTATAATGTTGCTGTTAATATGTACAATGTTCTCCTGGTTCTGCTGACTTTATTTTGCATCAGTGCATATAAGTCTTCCCAGGTTTTTCTGAAACTATCCTCCCCATCATTTCTTACAACACAATAATATTCCATCAAAATCATATATCATAACTTGTTCAGTCATTCCCTGGCTAATGAGCATCCTCTCACTTTCAAATTCTTTGCTACCACAAAAGAAGCTGCTATAAATATTTTTGCACATATAGGTCCTTTTTCTTTTCTTTTCCTTTCTTTTTCTCTTTTTGATCTCTTTAGGATACAGACCTAACAGTGGTATTGCTTGATCAAAGGATATGCACAGTTTTATAGGCCTTTTGGCATAGTTCTATGTGATTGTTCCCTAGAGTGGTTGAACTAGTTCCCAGCTTCACCAACACTGCATTAATGTCCCAATTTTTCCACATTCCCTCCAGCATTTGTTATCTTCCTTTTCTTTCATGTTAGTCAATCTAATGGGTGCGAGGTGGTATCTCAGGGTTGTGTTAATTTGCATTTCTCTAATTATTCATGATTTAGAGCATTTTTATGTGACTATTGACAGCTTTGATTTCTTCTTCTGAAAACTTTCTGATCACAACCTTCGACCATTTATCAATTGAGGAATTTCTCTTATTTTTCTAAATTGGGCTCAGTTTCTTATATATTTGAGAAATGAAGTCTTTATTTGAAAATTTTTCTATAAAAATGTTTTCTCAGTTCTTTGTTTTTCTTCCTAATTTTGACTTCATTGTTTTTCTGTAAAAACTTATTCACTTTTCTATTTCTGTTTGGTCATAAAATCTTCCCTTACCCATAGATCCAACAGGTACATTTTTTTCATGGTTCCTTAATTTACTTATAATATCATTCTTTATGTCTAAATCATTTATTCATTTTGACTTTTTCTGGGTATATGGTGTGAGATGTTGGTCTGCCTAGTTTCTTCCAAACTGCTTTCCAATTTTCCCAGCAATTTTTGTCAAATGGTGTTTTCTTACCCCAAAAGCTTAGATCTTTGCATTTATTAAATACTAGACAGCCATGGTCATTTACTACTGTACCTAATTTATTATGTTCCTAATCTAGCCTACTGATCCATGATTCTATTTTTCTTAGCCAGTGCCAGATTGTTCTCTTGATAACCACTTTGCAATATAGTTTGAAATCTGATATTGCTAGGTCACCTTCCTTCATTTTTTTATTGAATCCCTTGATATTCTTGACCTTTTGTTCTTCCAGACAAATTTTATTATTATTTTTTCTAGCTCTATACAAGAATTGTTTGGAAGTGTGATTAGTATTTCACTGAAAGGGTAAATTAACCTAGGTAGAACTGTCATTTTTATTATATTGGCTTGGCTTACCCATGAGCAATTAATATTTCTACAATTGTTTAGATCTGTATTTATTTGTGTGAAGTGTTTTGTAATTGTGTTCATATAGTCCCTGGGCTTGTCTTGGCAGGTAAACTCTGAAGTATTTTATGTTGTTTATAATTATTTTAAATGAAACTTCTCTTTATATCTCTTTCTGCTGTGTTTTGTTGGTAGTATATAGAAATGTTGATGATTTATGTGGATTCATTTTATATCCTGCAATTTTACTAAAGTTGTTCATTGTTTCAACCAGTTTTTTGGTTGATTCTCTAGAGTTCTCTAAGTTTACCATCTTATCATCTATAAAAACTGATAGTTTTATTTCTTTATTGACTATTTTTATTCCTTCAATTTTTTTCTTGTCATTGCTATAGCTAGCATACAATATTGAATGATAGTGGTGATAATGGACGTTCTTGCTTCACTCTTGATCTTATTAGGAAGATTTTAAGTTTATCCCCATTACAGATAATGCTGGCTGATGATTTTAGATAGATACTACTTGTCATTTTAAGAAAGGCTCTACCTATTTCGCACATTTTCTAGTGGGAATGGGTATTGTATTTTGTCAAAAGCTTTTTTTCTGCACTTATTAAGATAATGATTTTTTTTTAGTTTTGTTGTTAAGATCAATTATTCTTATAGTTTTCCTAATATTGAACCAGTTCTGCCTTCCTTCATATAAACCCCACCTAATCATTGTGTGTGATCTTTTTGATAAATTACTATCATCTCCTTGCTACTATTTTAAGTTTTTGCATTGCTATTGATTTAGGAAGTTGGTCTATAGCTTTCTTTCTCTATTTTTGCTCTGCCTGGTTTAGGTATCAAAACCATATTTGGATCATAAAAGAAATTTGGTAGAACTCCTTCTTTACCCATTTTTTCAAATAGAGATTAATTTGGATTAATTGTTCTTTAAATGTTTGGTAGAAGTCACTTGTAAATACATCTGATCCTGAGGTTTTTTCCTTAGGGAGCTCTTTTATGGCTTATTCAATTTCTTTTTTCTAAGACAAGATTATTTACTGTTTCCTCTTCTGTTAATCTTGGCAATTTATATTTTTGTAAATTTTCATCCATTTCACTTAGATGTCAGTTTATTGGTATATAACTGGGAAAAATAACTCCTAACAATTGCTTTAATTTACTCTTCATTGGTGGTGAATTCACCCTTTTCTTTTTTGATACTGACAATTTGGTTTTCTTCTTTCTTTTTTCTTTTCATCAAATTAACCAATGGTTTTTCTACTTTATTGGGTTTCCCTCCTCCCCATAAAACTAGCATCTAGTTTTATTTATTAGGTCAATTTTTATATTTTCAATTTTATTAATCTCCTTTGATTTCCAGGATTTCCATTTTGATGTTTAATCAGAGATTTTTAATTTGTTCTTTTTCTAAGGTGTTTTTTTTGTTTGTTTGTTTGTTTTATTGCAGGCCAATTCTTTGATTTGTTCTTTCCTTCTTTTATTGGTGTACATGTTCAGAGATATAAATTTTCCCCTAAGCACTTCTTTGGTTACATCCTATAAGTTTTGGTATGTTGTCTCATTGTTGTAATTCTCTTTAATGAAATTATTTATTGCTTCTATGATTTGTTCTTTAACCCATTCATTCTTTAGGATTAGATTGTTTAGTTTCCAATTAATTTTTAATCTATGTTTTCACAGCCCTTTATTGAATGTAATTTTCATTATGGTCTGGAAAGGGTACAGTCAATTTGTCTGCCTTTTTGCATTTTTGAGAGGTTTTTATACTCTGATATGTGGTCAATTTTTGTGAAAGTGTTACATGTAGCTGAGAAAAAGTATACATAATCCTTTTTTATTCCCATTCGGTTTTTTCAAGAGCACTATTATATTTAACTTTTCTAAGATTCTATTCATCTTCTTACCTTCTTTCTTATTTATTTTATGGTTAGATTTAGAAAGTTGAGATCTCCCACTAGTATAGTTTTATTATCTATTTCTTCCTGTAATCATTTAACTTTTCCTTTAAGAATTTGGATACTATGTCATTTGTTGCATTTGTTTAGAATTGATATTACTTCATCATCTATGGTACCTTTTAGCAAGATATTGTTTCCCCTGCAAGTTTTTAAATGGAATTTCTCTTTCTATCTCTTCCTTCTGGGTCTTACTGATAATATATAAAAATGTTGATGATTTGAGTGGGTTTATTTCATATCCTGCAACTTTACTAAAGTTGTTAATTGTTAAGCAAATGCTTTTCAAAAGTGCTGTAGTAAATGACTGCTTTAGGGAACTTGCAGCACCAGAAATCTAAAAGTTACATAATCTGGCCACCTTTTGGTGCCTGTCAAAGACTCCATTCATCTTAGTTTTTATGGACAGAAACCTCTAGAAACATAGGCCCTTTAGAGCCATAAGGATCAGAGTAAAGAGACTGCTAGATAACTTAATTCACATCTTGCAGAGTTTTAGCCTACTCAGGGTCCCTCTTCAAAGAAACAGACTTATGGGTGATTCAAGAAGTAACATTGAGATACCTGCATGGAGAATTTGGGTTCTCTAAAACCTGAAGTCTCCAATAAGTCTCTAGGCTTCCTTCTGAGATCACCATGAAATGAATGTCAGTAGTTTAGTCTAACTATGTCTGGAACCCTCTAGGGTTCTTGTTTTCCCCCATCTCTTGTTTTCCCCAAAATTTTAGTGAATAGGAAGACTCTGGATTTTCTTAGGATTGATTTCCTACCATTTGTCCCCCATATCAACCATCATCTGATCTAAGGCCTCTGTTTCCATGATCTCTTCTGACCTGATCAATATTTTGTCTTCAATATATTGGGAAGCCCTCTTTTAGATTTCTGTCCCCTTTCTTCCAAGTAAGTCCATATTCACCATAGTCATATAGAGACAGTATCACCTTTCCTGTGCTATCAGAAATCAAGGTACCTCCTGATAATACCAAACCCTTGATCTACCACCGTTTATGTGACAGAGAGTTCAGGTAACCTTGGGGAAAGACAATGGAAGTACATATACTAGACTCCTTCCCAGGTGAAAACAAAGTGCCAAGAGAGGAGCGTTAGTGATGTCAGTAACCCCATACCACTCACCCTGGGCCTGGGCTACCTGGACTACAGCATTGGTCGGTAGGTAGGCCTACAACATTGGTCAAGGCCAGTTGTAGTAATGGATATGATACCCTTGTTTAGCTACTTGGAGTCCAGTATAAGCTGTGAGGGACCATCTACCTTCCTTAAGCACAACATGGAGTTTTTGTAAAGGGAGCTGGTATGCCTAAGTACTTCAACCTTCATCTCCATCGCTAGAGAAGAAATAACTTTCACCCCCTTGGGGATCCAACATTGTTTGGTGCCATTTACATGGGATAGTTCAAGTAACTCTAAGAGTTTCCATTTTTCCCTGCCCAGATAACATGCATGGACGCTACTGAAAAGAATGGCATAGATAATGACTTCCAGGAGTCCAAGATACCCCTTGCTGTAGCCTTCTGTCCCATAGCCTACTGGGAAATATTTAAATGAGGCAGAGTCTTTGGGCTGAAGGGGCCCTACTATTTTGGAGCTGAATTTTCCTGTAGAGTTTTAATAGCATCCCCATAGGCTGGCCTTCAATTTTTTTACTCTCATCCAAATCTGTTTCAAGAGACATACCAGAGGCTCTGACTGTTCTCAGTCCATCCATCAGGACAACAGACTCTGTGACTCCTCCCCTCATTCCCAGAGTACCTATTCACACTGACAGCAGTATTTGTCCAAGGCACAACTATCTCTACATTGAAGAAGGGGGAAAGATTTCATAGCTAATGTAAAGCTCCACCCAGAAGTCAGGATCTAGTTGCCCAAGAGGTAAAGTGGGCATAGTGCATGGCATTTGCAGGGATGGGCGGGGGAGGGTAATGGTGAGAGAAGATATGAATCCAATCTATCAGACTCATTTCTTTTAGGAATTTCACCCCCCTCCCTTGCTGATCCTCATCAGGAACAGGCTACAGCAGGAATTCATCTTTATGGGGCTAGATATTTACCATCTCAACTATCTAAAATGGACAAAGGGTGGTCCCTATTTGGAGCTTCTGATAAATTTAGCTGACTGTAACAATAAATCTCAGAATTCAGAGGTGTTCCAGCATATCAGCATTGGCTCCATTAGACTACACCATCAGGAGTCATTTCTCCAAGGATTTATCAGGTTTCTGTTTGAACTTCGCATGTAATCAGCTCAGTACCTTGGTGGAAAACATCCACCAATGCCCTGTTCCCTCAAGGGAGGAAATCATCCTCCTTCTGGAAGCAATTGCTCCTAAGAACAGACCCCAAAATCTGTACTATAGTCAGGAAGACTTCTTCCAGAGTTCAAATCTAGCCTTAGATTCTTAATAGCTCTGGGACTCTGGTCAAGTCACTTAACCCTGTCAATTTCCTCATCTGCAAAATGAGATAGAGAAGGAAATGACAAGCCACTCCAGTATCTTTGCCAAGAGAACCCCAAATGGGGTCACCAAGTGTTGGACAGGATTAAAAAACAACTAAACACACACACACACACACACACACACACACACACACACACACACACACACAAAATCCCATCACATAGGCATCATAAGCAATCTTGTTGAAGGGGCAGCTTGAAAGCAATGTAGATTGAGATAGGTATAAATAAATATGCAATAAAAATTGGGCAAGGCCAAAACACAAGGGAATTTGAAACACACATTTAGGTGTATCCATCCTGCCTGGCTATGGTAACCCAAAATGAGAATACCTTGAGTCTAGGACTTGGAGGGAACCCAAAATACCTTGTGGCCACCTCCAGCATTCCTAGAGAATTACTGGGGTCAGTCAACATTCTGGATGTGGACAACCTTTAATCACATAAGGTGAGATTTAAAAGGTATAGTAATTTTTCCCAAACAAATAAATCATTTTCCCCATACAATAATAAGATAATTCTGGAGCTATTGTTATTTACCATTGGTGAGAATTTCCAGTTATCTTCTTCACGTCTGCTTTTATTGACCTGTTCCATGACTGCGATCTCAACAGGATGCATTTTCTCTGACTGTCCCCATATCTGGAATGCTCTCCCTCCTCAACTCTGCCTACTGATTTCCTGACTTCCTTTAAGTCCCAGCTAAAATCCTTCCTTCTACAGGAAGCTTTCCCCAACCCTTCTGAATTCTAGTACCTTCTTTCAGTTAATTATTTCCCATTTTTCCCATATATCCCTTGTCTGTACATAACTTGCTTGTGTATTGTTTATCTCAGTAGACTCTGAGCTCCTTGAGGACAGAGACTATCTTTTGCCTCTTTTTGTATTGCCAGTACTTAGTGTGGAGTCTGGTACAAAGAAGGTGGTTAATAAATGTTTATTTATTGATTGAACTAGAACCAGAATCTTTGGGTTAAAAACCACATGGAAGGTCTCTGGTTGTAACCTGTCAGTTCCCACTTGTATCAGGAGACATTCTTTCACTCATGTTCCACCAGCTCCATCTTCACATTCTTTACACAATTCCTAAAACTAATGGAATCCAGAGGACAAGGAGATTACTGCAAACATAGGAACTACATTTTAATGTGCGTGCATTGCATAGGGAGCTACTTCCCACACACTGGGGTTAGTGTCTGTGGGTGGAGGGACCTGAGGAGCAGCAGAAGGATTGCATGGGGAAAGAGAGGAGGGGATGATGAGTACCTATATCCTAGAGGAGGGTACATAATGCCTTACATGGCCTCTGGGAATTGGCTTATAAGCATAATCCAAGGAGTCCTTGCTTCTGGAACAGAGCTGAATCACTTGGAGTTTCCTTCACCTTCAACTTTTTCTCAAGTTCTTCCAAATTTCTCCCTCCCACAATTCCATCTTCAGCCTTCTTCACAACCCTAGAGTCCTCCAAATTACCTGAACAATTTCCTTCTTTTTCTTTCTTTCCTCAGACACAACCTCCTTCAGAAGGTAGAAATAAAAATGTATTCTCACAAAGGATGAGAAGGGGTACTTTGTGTATATTTAGTACTGATTTATCCGTGCACATAATACTTAGCAAATACAGTTGTTGTTTATCCTTCATTCTCAAAGAGGACCAAGATACCAAGGATTTAAGTCAGGGAGGGCTGGGCAAAGTCACCAGGCTCCCTTTCTTCTCTGGAGTCAGCTGGGTCCTCACTGGACCCAGTAAGATATAGATCAAGGCAACTGGAGATGGCACTCAGTAGGAACAGTGATTATCAAATAAATGAATAAGATGTGATTTAAAAAAAACAACACAAACGATCTGAGTAGGAAGAAAAGCAAAAGGTAGTTGGCAAGACAAGGTAAGAGGTTAGCAGAAAAGGGAAAGAAAAAATGTGATTATCAAAGTTGTTAAAGAAGGGATAATGAAATCATCGAGGTGTTAAGGAGCTGCTAATGAGCTCGGTGATAACTCTTAGACATTCAGTTTGAGAAACAGAGACTTGGGAAACACTGAGAGCAAGGAGATTTTGCAGTAACTTACACTGAATCTGCCATGACCAAATGACCAAGGTTAAGCCGGCTTCTCTTTGGGAGCCCACATTTCCTTACCTGTAGAATGAAAGGGCTGGGCTTGATGGTCTGGAGTGCCCCTCCCAGCTCAAAAACCTCGATGATAGGATACCTGGGCCTCCAGATCCCAAATCATCCTGACAGTTTCCCTCTTTTGCCTACCTTAATGGCAGAAGTTCACCTTCACATCACTTTCCTTACAACCCTAGAAGATAGGCATTACAAATATTCTTATGATCATTTTACATCTGAGGACTTTGAGACTCAGAAAGGTTATCACATGACAAAAGAAATGGTTTCCAAAAAGGAAGGAAATAAGCATTTATTAAGCTCCCACTATGTACCAGAAACTGCACTAAGTGCTCTACAAATATTATTAGATTTGATCCTCACAACAGCTCTAGAAAGTAGATGCTTCTATTATCCCCATTTTACAGCTGGAGAAAATGAGATATGGAGAGGTTAAATGACTTGTGCAAGGTCACACAGCTAGTGTGATCAGACCAGATTTATACTCACTTCTTGACTCTAGTGGGTTCAGTGCTCTTTCTACCGTGATAAATCTACCCAGAGAAATCTGCAAAAAATTGTGTGAACTGATGCAAAATGGAGTGAGCAAAACCAGAACAAATTATACAATAATAACAGAATTAGGGGCGGCTGGGTGGCACAGTGAATAGAGCACCGACCCTGGAGTCAGGAGGACCTGAGTTCAAATCTGGCCTCAGACACTTGACACTTATTAGCCATGTGACCTTGGACAAGTCACTTGACCCCAATTGCCCTGCCTTCCCCCTTCCAAAAAGCAAAATAATAATAACGATATTCTAAAGAAAAACCGCTTTAAAAGACTTAAGAACTGTTATCAACACTTTGACCTGAACTTCTTACTCTCCCCTCCCTTCCCCCATCCAATTAGTTGGCAAGTTCTGTTGGTTCTGCCTTTGTTCCATCTTTCCCATACTCCTCTTTCTCTCCAATACTGCAACCACCCTAGTGCAGGTCTTCATCATCTCACACTGTGATGGTCACATTAGCCTTCTGGTTGGTCTCTCTGCCTTAAATGTCTCCCCATTCTTATCCATCCTCCACTCAGCTTCCAAATTGATCTTCCTAAAGCACAGATCCAACCATGTCCTCCCTTATTCAATAAATTGCAATGGCTCCCTCTGCACTCTCAAATCAACTATAAAATGCTCTGGTTCTTAAAATTCTTCATTGCCTGACCCATTTCTACCTTTCCAGTCCACAGCTTACTTTCCTACATGGCCCCTGAGATCCATTGTCCTTCTTGCAGCTCCTCACATAAAATAAAATCCATTTCCTGACTTTGGGCATTTTCACTGGGCATTCCCCATGCCTGGAATTCTCTCTCTCCTCATCTCCACCTTCTGACTTTCCTGCTTCCTTCAAGTCTCCACTGAAGTCCCACCTTCTACAAGAAGCCCTTCCTAGTCCTTAATCTTAGTGCCCTCCCTTTGAGACTCTAATTTATATAATATATTTATATTTATTTTATATATTTATATATGATATATGATGTAAAATATTTATTTATATAATAACTGTAATTTATCTTGCTTAGTTATATTTACATAGTTGCTTACATGTTGTCTTCCCATTAGACTGTGTTTTTTGAAACCAAGGACTGTATTGTGCCTTTCTTTGTATCCCAGTGCTTGGCACATAGTAGGTACTTAATAAATGCTTATGATTTGATTTGACTAAGCACAATTCCAGAGGACACCAGAGTCCTCTGTTACCAGAATTAATTCCAGAATTACCTGCTAAACAAAAGGCAATGTCCATTGATTTTGTTGTTGTCAACAAAATCAGTCATTTAATTGTGTCTGTCTCTTCATGACTCCATTTGGTGTTTTCTTGGCAGAGATACTGGAGTGGTTTGCCATTTCCTTCTCCAGCTCATTTTACAGATGAGGAAACTGAGGCAAACAGGGTTAAGCGATGTGCCCAGGATCACACAGCTAGTGTCTGAGGTCAAATTTAAACTCAGGTCTTCCTGACTCCAGGTCTGGCGATCTATTCACCTAGCTGCCATACATATACACATACACATACATGCACACATACATGTACACATATTGTACACATATGTACATGTGCCTGTACTTGGGGTGCCCTGACTAATACAGGAATGTCTTTTGCATGATGATGTATATTTATTAAATTAGGCTTTCATTTTTCTTTTTTTTAATGTGGGGGAAGCTGAGAGAGAGAAAATAGATTTTTCTTAATTTACAAAATGATATTAACATTTTCATGATGTAAGTATCAGATGCAAGATTCACTCCCAAGTCTCTCCTGACAGCAGTTCTAGAATTATTTTCACTAAATCACAAGGCTTCTGTGGGGATTATATTCACAAGGGAATCTGGGAAAGACTTGGGAGACCAGAATTCCAATTAGGTGTTTGATGAGTCCAACACTAATAAAGCCTGGCTATTTGAATGAAATCCCTGAATTCCCTCCCTCCCTCCCTCCCTCTTTCCCAACTCTGTTCTTTTCTGTGACTAGTTTGTAAGCTGGTCTGGCATAATGAAAAAGCTTTAAGGAAGTGCTTCCCCCTTCCACCCTCAGAGGAACAGCCCAGTTCCCCTTTGCTCTGGCCACTCATTTTTGGGTTACTCATTTTCTCCTTGGTGACAGTGATTGAGTCACTGTGGCTCCAACCCATAGAGGTTATGGGAAAGTGCTATGGTTACTGTAATGAGCAAAAACTTTGCAACTGAGAATATGCTTTCTAGAAATGTATAACAAGAAAAACCAAAGAATTTCATTATTGGGAAGCACCTTGGTTACCATCCAGTCCACCCCAAGCCCACAAAAGAATCCCCTTTCCAACATGGTAAAGAAGTGGTTATTTTGGGGCGGCTGGGTGGCATAATGAATAGAGCTCCAGCCCTGGAGTCAGGAGGACCTGAGTTCAAATCCAGTCTCAGACACTTAACACACACACACACACACACACACACACACACACACACACATAAACTAGCCCTGTGACCTTGGGCAAGTCACTTAACCCCAAGCCCTGCCCTCCCCCCTCCAAAAAGAAAGCCAAAAAAAAGAAGAAGAAGTGGTTACGTAGCCTTTGCTTAGAAACCTCCAAAAGGGAGAAACTCAATCTGTCTTGACATAGTGGCCAAGGCAAAGGGGAACTGTGCTTCTCCTCTGAGGGTGGAATGAATTAGAACATAAGTTCCCTCAGTCTTCTCAACTGTAGAATGGGGATAAGAATACCTATCTCCCATAGTTTTGGGCAAAGTGATTTACATACTTTAAGACTGAAATAAATGTGAGCTGGTGTAACTAAGAAGAGCAAAAAGACAGATGTAAAGGATTAAGATTACTGCCTGAGCCAAGAGGAGAATGGGCAAGACTGAATTTTAGAGAAATACTGAGGTAGGCAAACTTTCTTTTCCATTTCTTCCTTTTCTGCTCAGCTCTAGTTGGCATATAATAAATGTCATTGTTGCTTCTGTCCCCAGGATGCAACATCTGGGCTTCAGCACTCCAGCTTAAAGTCTAAATAGTAAAATCTAAAGAAATGTCAGTTGCTATTATATTCATTGGAATTTATCTCCTCCCTCTTCCAGATGACCTTTTGGAGAACTATACAGGTGGTGCCCACAGTCCAAGTGTCCTAAGATCCCTGGGACTGATAGATTTACCTACCACGAGGTACTGAGAATCAGATCTGGAAATCTAGTGTTACATATCTGTGAGACTGGAAGAAATCCTGGCTGAAGTTCTGTTGTCTTCTGCCCTGGTCAGAAACACACCTAGAGGGTTCTGTCTAGTTCTGGAAGGCCTATTTTAGGAAAGCCATTGGTTAGCTGGAGAGCATACAGAAGAAAACAACCAGGACAGAGAATTGCATCCAGGGTATGATGAGTGAGGGTTGGTTAAAGGAACTGGTCATGTTTAAACAACCTTAAAGAAAGATTTGAGGGGACGTGATTTTCCAAGGACTTTTGTCTTACTCCAGTGTTATGGAAGGGAAGTTCAGAACCTAAAAATAGGGACACATGGGGCTTGGAGAAGTCTTTTCATGGAGAAAGAGGGCACTCCTTGTATGATGAATGCATTATCAACCTTCCTCACTTGCAAAATATCTTTTTTTTTGGTTTGCAACTCTGGTTCTGGGTTGCAATTATAAATATATCCACTAGAAGGCACAATTTACCTGCATTTCACTTGGGAGATTGCAATTCCAGTTTAACGTTAAGCTAAACATGGAGCAGCCTAAGTGTATTTTCTTTATGCCATACTTTTATTATGGAGATCTCTAACATGTCATAGTCATGGGATTTAAAAGTAGAGGAGAACATAGGAACCCTGTGATCCAACCCCCTTGTTTTACAGATGAGGAAGCTGAGTCCCAGAAAAGTTAAATGACTCACCAAAGGTTACAGATATTAGTAAAGACAGTATTCAAACCCAGATCCTCCAATTTCACACCCAGCTCCTAATCCAGCCTGGAGACATGAGAATGTGTTTTGGAAGTTAATCAATTAATGATGCTTCCTTAGAATGCCAAAGGAGCTGCCCATTTAGGATAGTGAAGAGGGAGCTCACAGACTCCAGTGGCATCATAGGCTTATAGATTTAGAGTGACAAGGGATATGAATCCAACCCTCTCTTTTTACAGATAAGGAAACTGAGGCCTGGGAAAATTAAGTGATTTGCCTAAGTCACATAAGTAGGAAGTGTCAAAGGTAGGATTTTCAAGACTTTTGTGGAAATCAGATCATTGAATTGAATGCTACAGAATATTGTGTTTTGTGTATGTTTGTATATATGGACATATATAAAACATACAGATGTATCTATATGTTAAACTGGAGATGTCTAGGTGCATTGTGGATAGAGTTAGGAAGATCTAAGTTCAAATTTGGCTTCAGACACTTACTAGCTGGGTAGCCCTAGGCAGGTTACTTACCTTTTGTCTGATTCAATTTCTTTATCTCATAGCTCTTACCTCTCAGGGTTGTAATGATCAAATGAAATAATATTTGTAAAGTGTTTTTGCAAACCTTAAAATGCTGCGTAAATACTAGCAGTTATTATCCTCATTTCGCAGATTCAGAAACTGAGGCTCAGTGAGGATAAGACCCAAGGATATGTATCTAGTATATCATATATAGAAGTATATCAGATATAGACTCTGAACAGAGGCCTTCTTGACTCTAAGGCCAGCACCCTACCCACTGTATCATGTATTTTCCTGCATAGAGCAGGAAAGATACAGCTCCCTCTCAGACAGTTATAGTGTTGGGATGTTCAATTTGTCATGGCTCTATGATTTGCTCTGCACGTGTGAGCCATAGCAAATGTTTCAGATCTCTTGGCTTTAGATGTGCAATCTATATTTATTTAAACTTACCACTGTAAGCCATGAAAATCTAGAGATAGAAAATTGAGCTGTATAAAAGCGGCCCAATATAAAATTTATGATTCTCTTATAGTTTCACCAAAAAAAGTTATCAGCCTCACAGGATTGTGATGAGATCATGTATACAAAAGCCCTTTGAAACTATAAAGTGCTCTACAAATGGACATTGTTATGGTATTCATAAGTGGTTCTTCACTTTGTGAAAGGATTCACCATAGGATTCCTTTGGCTAACAAGCTCCCCTAGAGATTTTAAAATATGAATCCATTTTCCAGAATGCAACTGGCACTCAGCTTCTCAGAAACACATGTATTGTGTCCTGCCAGCTACACTGGCATTGACAATTGATTGCAATAAGAGACTATGGCCAGCAGGGGTCTCTGTTGTCCTTGAGGTTGATGTTCAGTCTTGTTCCCTTCATTGGCTTCATCTGAGACCCATTTTGCTTTCTTTGAAGGAGAGGTTAAGAAAACTGCTCACCAAGATCTGATGTATCCAAACGAAATTAAATAAGAAAAACTTGCTGGTGCTTATAGGGAGATTCTGAGACCCACACACTTCTCTGTAAATGTTAAATTCCCCAAGAACTCCAAGAATGTTCTCACCACCAAAGTCTTGACATTTTCAAATGTCTCCGTGGCTGAAATGAATATGGTTTTATCAATGAAAAGGACACTAAAGATGTGGTACCATTTGCTTTATTGCACCACTCTAAGTACTGGAGGGGTTTTCCATCTGTCTTGCAATTGAAATTTTCTATATGTGTTTTCTCCTAGGGACTATCATGTTTTCCATTTGTAACACCAGTGCTTAGGGAAATGTTTTGCACATAGTACCCACCTAATAATTCTTTTTCATTCATTCATTCATTCCTGCTGCTGCCATAGATTGTAGGAGAGACTGGATTTGCAGTACATGAATTAACAGACTTGGAGTCCAGAAGATCTGAGTTTCAATCCTGTTGCACACACTTAATATGATTGGGCAAATCAATTGATCTCTCTCATCCTCAGTTCCCTCATTTGTCAAAATAGGAATAATAACCAATCCTACCTCACAGGGCTGTTATAAGGATCAAAAGAAATAATAGGCAGGGAAAATGGTAAGTAGGAGTGAACAGGTAGAGTGAAAAGGAAGAGCTAAATAAAGGTTCATAAAAGGAAAGCCTGTCCATTGGGTTGCCCAGGGTCTCCCAGACATTCTCCTTTGGTAATAGAAGCCAACAGAGAAGCCCAATTGTGTATCTGATAACTTAGCTCCGTTGTACTAAATAGGATCTGATCTCACAATTCCCCTCAGTGCTCATTCTGGTCTGGTACTCGGGTTCTCTGCGGGGGGTGGGGTACCAGCAAATAGACCACAAGCTCTATCACAAGGTCATCAGGTAAAAATACCTCCACTGATGGATTCAATCAATTAAACTATGTGCAAAAAATAAAACAGAAAGTCCTTAAGTGAAAATCATTAGTTGAAATGAGACAGTAGTCATCCATGCCCGATGGAGTTTAAATAAAAATAACAAGTTAATTGGAAATTGGGTGTCCAGTGACATAGGGCAGCCTTGCCATGGGAGCAGTTCCTGTCAAGCCCCTGGAAGGACTCACTAGGGAAAAGAAGGAGCATCTATGTCTTCCCTCAGCCCAGCCCTTGTGAACTTTTAAAAGTCAGAAGATTTTGGACTTCCCATGGTAATGGCATTGTCTGGGAGCTTAGGACAAGCTAGGCACATTGAAGAAAGGTAGTTTCAGCCAATAACCAAAACCCAGTAGAAAACTATACCATGTCAAAGCAGAATTTCAAGAAGACTACATGGATTTCCAGCAACCAGCAGCTGAGGCTTAACCCTGTTCCACATATGCTCTCTGTACTTGAGCTAACTTTCCCCTCTGTATCCAGGGCCATCTCCAGTAATCTTGATCTATGTTTTGCCACTGGATCCAAATGGCTCCAGAGGAGAGAGTGAGGCTGGAGAATTTGCACAGCCCTCCTTCACTTAAATCCAATTCAAGTGCATGTCATGGCATCACTTCCCTGATGTCATGGTCCTCTTCAAGAACAAAGGACAACAGGGCGGCTAGGTGGTGCAGTGAATAGAGCGCCGGCCCTGGAGTCAGAAGGACCTGAGTTCAGAGCCGGCCTCTGACACTTAATCCACACAAACAAAAAACCTAGCCGTGTAACTTTGGGCAAGTTACTTAACCCCAATTGCCCTAAAGGGGCAGCTAGGTGGCACAGTGAATAGAGTGCCGGCCTCGGAGTTGGGATGACCCGAGATCAAATCCGGCCTCAGAAAATGAACACCCACACATAAATAATGACTAGCCCTGTAACCTTGAGCAAGTTACTTAACCCCAATTGCTTTAAAAAAAAAAAAAAGGACAAACAAGAACCACTTTCCCCTGGACTCTGTGTGTACTTTTGGGAAAGTCCCTCCCAACAGTGAGGTGATATTTTATACCAAGTGTTCTTATACCATTAGTAAATTCTCATTTCTAAAAGCTAATTAAATCTAAGTTATCAACTAATAGTCATTGGGAAACATTTCAATGGGGGCTTGTAAGCTCTAGTTCTAGAAAACCATCCCCACACTCTCATGGCTATCCCTAGGAACTTGATGAGATAAGTAGCCAAGCACCCTTTGAAGACCTGACCTGCCAATCAAAATTGAGTTTAGGAAGTAGCCACAGAACCTGCACTATAGTTTATTGAAGTGTTTATGTTTGCTGATGATTGCTAAGTTCACCAAAATAAAAAAAATTTTTTAAGTCCCTTCCAGTTTCAAATACTCCAACATTTTGTGAAGTGCTCTGAGTTTCCACGTTTAGGAATTCAAGAGGTAAACAGATATATAGCTCTTTCCTCAATCCAGTCACATGCAAGTAATTTTTTTTAATGTTTTTTTTTAGGGAAAAATAAAATTCCCCAAAAGATTTCAGCTACATAAGGTGATAAATCAATCAGATGTGTGGGAAGGCAATTTTTAAGCCAGAAACCATGAAATCTTCTTAACTAAATAATTGAGATAAATACCACTGACATTATTTGTTAGGAAAATACATGCCACATGGATGGATGAAAACATTAGATTTAGAAAAATACTTTCTTGACTGGGGTCATTGTTCAGACTCTGCTCTGCTTGGTTATGTTTTCTTTCTTTCTTTGTTTTACTAGGCCTAGGATTTCTTTGGTGTGAGAATTGTCAAGAAAGAAACTCCCCCTGCTTTTTTTTCTTTCTTTTTTTTTTTTTAAAGGCAATCTGGGTTAAGTGACATGCCCAGGATCACACAGCTAGTAAATATCGGAGGCTAAATTTGAACTCAGATCCTCCTGATTCCAGGGCTGGTGCTCTACCTACTGCATCACCTAGCCGTGCCTTGTCCCTACCATTCTTGTGTGAACATAACAGCAAGTGCTCTGCAACCAGCAATCTTAGAGAGTTGCCTGGGACATTGCAAAATTCAGTGATTTGCCCAGAGTCGAACATCCAATAGGAGTCAGAGACCAGAGGTGAAACCTGAATGCAGATCCTCCTGACTCTAAGGTTCATTCATTTTGTAAGTTTTAATTTTTTGTTTTACTATTCTTTTCTCATTGTGAAATTACCTTTTCATAATGGATGCTTCAATCTTTATTGAAGAAATTTTCTTTTAAAAAAAATTCAGGGGTGTCTAGGTGGACAGTGAATAGAGTACTAGCCTTGGAGTCAGGAGGACCAGAGTTCAAATCCAGCCTCTGACACTTAACACAAAAAATTAGCCATGTGACCTTAGGTAAGTCATTTAACCCCAATTGCCCTACCTTCCCCCCTCCAAAAAGAAAAAAAGTTCAATTTTATATTATTTTCATATTTAAATCTCTCCTGAAGATGTGGGAAAATTGGAACACTAATGCACTGTTGGAGTTTTGAACTGATCCGATCATTCTGGAAAGCAATTTGGAACTATGCCCAAAGGGCTATAAAAATATGCATATTCCAGAGGTCAAAGGAGCTGGGATTCAAACAAAGAATCACCTACCCAGAAAAACTGAGTATCATGTTTCAGGGGAAAATATGGTCATTCAATGGAATAGAGGACTTTCAAGCATTCTTGATGAAAAAACCAGAATTGAATAGAAAATTTGACCTTCAAATACAAGAAGCAAAAGAAGCATGAGAAGGTAAACGGGGAAAAGAAATCATAAGGAACTTATCCAAGTTACTTACATTCATACATGGAAAAATGATAATTATAACTTATGAAACTTTTCTCAATATAAGAATAGTTGAAGGGAATAGAAATGTGTGTGTATATATATGTATATATATATGTATACATACATATATATGTCTATATAGGAGGGTATATGGGTGTATGAATACATATGTGAATATGTGTATATATGTGTACAGGTATACTAGACAGAGAGTACAGGACCAGTTGAATAGGAAGGGATGATACTTAAAAGGTGAGAGAGGAATATAATGAGAGGAGATGGGGAAAGATAGAATGGGGTAAATTATCTCATACAGAAGAGGCAAGGGAAAACTGTTACAATGGAGGGGAAGAACAGGAAGGCAAAAGGAAATGAGTCAACTTTATTCTCAATGAATTTGGCTTAGGGAGGGAATGACATGCAAGCTAAATAGGGTATCTCACCCTACAGGAGAGTAGGGGAGAAGGGGATGAGAGGGAGGATGATGGAAGGGAGGGCAGGCTGGGGGGGAGGGAAGTTGGATGCACCCACTTTTGAAAAGGGACAGGATCAAAGTAGAGAATAGAACAAGTGGGGGCTCCAAAAAAAAAACAAAAAAAACCCCAAAAAACCAGGGGTGGCTAGGTGGTGCAGTGAGTAGATCGCCAGCCCTAGAGTCAGAAGGACCTGAGCTCCGATTTGGCCTGGGACACTTAACACACACAAACAAAAACCTAGCCATGTGACCTTGGGCAAGTTACTTAACCCCAATTGCCCTCCAAAAAAAAAAAAAAAGAACAAGTGGGGGGTCGGATGGGATGGAGGGAAATATAGTCAGTCTTTCACAATACACTATAGAAATGTTTTGCATAGTTATACATGTACAACCTATATTGAATTGCTTATCTTCCCAGTAAGGGTGGGTGACAAGGGAGATAAGGAAAGAATCTGGAATTCAAAGGTTTAAAATCAAATGTTTAAAAAAATATATATTATTTTACATGTTACTGGGATATAAGATATACAGGCACTGGGGCATAGAGATCCACCATAGAGATCCCTACTGGAAAGTTGGAGGGGAGATAGGGGAAGATATAGGAGAGAGCAGATTGGGAGAGGGGATATTCAGTGGGATCGCTGTTTTGGGGTGGTGGGTAGGGGAAAAATGTGGAGGAAATTTGTAACTCAAAATCTTGTGAAAATGAATGATGTAAACTAAAAAAAAAAAGTGCATACCTTTTGACCCAGCAGTACCACTTTCTAGGGCTGTATCACAAACAGAGCATACAAGTGGGAGGAGAACTCCTATGTACAAAAATATTTATAGCAGCTCTTTTCGTAGTAGCAAAGAATTGGAAACCAAAGGGGTGCCTATCAATTGGGGAATGACTAAGCAAACTGTGGTATATGAATGTAATGGAATACTGTTGTGCTATAAGAAATGAGGAGAGACTAACTTCATAATAACCTGGAGAGACTTATATAAATTGATGTTGAGTGAAGGCAGCAGAACCAGCAGAACTTTGTACACAATTACAGACACATTGTATGTGTGACAACTAACTTGGATAGACTGGGCTCCTCTCAGCAATGCAACACTATCAGACAACTCCAAAAGACTCATGATAGAAAGGGCTATCCACATCCAGAGAAAGAACTAGAGAGTCTGAATGCAGATTAAAGCAAATTACCTGCTCTCTCTCTTTTGTGTTTTGTTTTGTTCCTTCTTTCTCATTGTTCATTCCATTGGTTATAATTCATCTTTACAATTTGACTAATGTTTAATGTGAAGGTATTTGTAAAAACTATATCAGATTGCATATTGCCATGAAGGGCGGTAGGAGGGGAGGAGGAGGGGGAGAAAATTTGGAACTCAAGGGATTATGGAACTGAATGTTATAAACTAATAATAAATTTAATAAAAGAGCAATAAATAAATAAATATCTCCTCCCTTTCACTCTTTCCCACTTATTGAGAAGGAAAGAAAAACAAAACCCATTTCAAATAGTCGTGCAAAACAAATTCCCACCTTAGCCATATCCAAAAAGGAAAGATAAGAAATTGTGGTTCAATTTACATTCTGACCCCATCAACTCTCTTCATGGATGTTTCATAATGAGTCCTTTAGAATTGTAATTGACCATTGTGTTGATCATCACTAAGTATTTCAAAACTGAGTATCTTCACAATATTACAGTTATTATGCGTTATATACATTGTTCTCCTGGTTTTTCTCACTTCACTTTACAATCAGTTCATAACAAGTCTTCCCAGGTTGTTCTGAAACCATTCCCTTCATCATTTCTTATAGCATAATAGTTTTTCATCATATTCACCATAACTTGTTCAGCTATTTCCCAGTTGATGGGGATCTCCTCAATTTCCAATTCCTTGCTATTACACAAAGAGCAGCTATAAATATTCCCATACACACAGATTCTTTTCCTTTTTCTCTGATCTCTTTGGAAATCATATTCCTAGACCTAGTAGTAGTATCACTGAGTCAAAGGGTAGGCACAGTTTAACAGTTTGAAGGGCATAGTTCAAATTGTTTTCCTGAGTGGTTAGACTAGCTCACAGCTCACTAATATGCCGCCTGCTTTCCCACAGCCTCTCCAGCAATTGTCATTTTCCCTTTTTGCCATCTTAACCAATCTGATGAGATAGCACCGATGAGATTGATTCTTTATTTAATATACCAAGCTACCTCTCTCCTGCTAAGTTTTTAAAAGAAAAGAATAAAACTCATACCAAAGAAGCTCTATATATAGATGGGTTCTTTTATTGTCCTTTGCTTTTAAAATTGAATTGGTTGTTTCCTGGGCCAAAGATCCCCAGTTAGTATCCTTTGGCCCACATCTGGAAGGAAGATTATCATTCTGACCCACAAACATAAGAAATGGTTCCAGAACTCCTCTTAGATGCCCAATTCCATCAGAAAATACATTTTTTAACCATGGTTAATATAAATATTTTTCATAAGGTCGTAACACATGATCAGGGGGCCAGTATGGTGGCATTATGCCAGCTTATTTCATAAAGCTCCAACTCTCAACATAGATTCTATGTTCCCAAACCCATCTTGGGATTGTAAACCAAGAAGAATTTAAAAAAAACAAAAAAAACCTCTTGCATTTTATACATTCTGCAAGAGTCCTTTCCTGTTGCACACAACCATTTGATCTTTCATCTCTAAGGTTACTTTCTATCCAGTCTATGTATCTTGTATGTCTTCTCCATCAGTATATGAATTCCTTGATAGCAGAAACTATTTTTGTGTTCTTGCCTCTCCTTATATCCCCATTGTTTAGCACAATGCCTGATGCACATATATTAAGTGCCTACTATTCTCATCATGTGGTAAAAACATTTAAGCTTCAGTATTTGTTGCTTAGTCATTTTTAATCACATCCAACTCTTCCCCATTTTGGGATTTTCTTTGGCAAAGAATGGTTTACCATTTCATTCTCCAGCTCATTTTTACAGATGAGGAAACTGAAGCAAACAGGGTTAAATAACTTGCCCAGGGTCACACAGCTAGTAAGTATCTGAGGCCGGATTTGAACTTCGTAAAGATAAGTTCAGGCCCGATACTCTATCTGCTGACCTTCCAGTGAATACCTGAATTAATTTCTTTAAGGATTGACTGAGGGGCAGTTAGGTGATACAGTGAATAGAGCACTGGCCCTGGATTCAGGAGGACCTGGATTCAAATCCAGCCTCAGACACTTGACACCTAACTAGCTGTGTGACCTTGGGCAAGTTGCTTAACCCGGTTTGCCTTGCCTTCCCCCTTCAAAAAAAAAAAAGTATTGACTGATCTAATCTCCTTACTGGCCAAGGGATTCTCAAAAGACTTCTCTAGAACCACAATTCAACAGCATCAATTCTGCAGCTCTCACAGCCATATAATGCTACTATATGGACCTTTACTGGCAAGGTGATGAGTCTGCTTTTTAGTATGCTGTTCAGATTTGCCATAGATTTCCTTCCAAGGAACAAGTGTCTTTTAATTTCATGGCTGCAGTCACCATCTGCAGTGATCTTTGAGCCCAAGAATAATAAAATCAGACACTGCTTCCATGTCTTTTCCCTCTATTTGCCAGGAAATGATGGGACCATTTGCCAAGATCTTGTTTTTTTTTTCTTTTTTATGTTAAGCTTAAATCCAGCTTTTACACTCTCCTCATCAAGGAGCTTCTTAATTCCTCTTTACTTTTTGCCATCAGAGTAGTACTGTCTGCATAGCTAAGATTGTTGATAATTCTCCCAGCAACCTTAATTCCAGCTTTGATTCATCCAGCCTGGCATTTGGCGTGATGTACTCTGCATGTAAGTTAAATAAATAAGGTGACAATATACAGCCTTGTTGTACTGCCTTTCCAATCTTAAACCAATCAGTTGTTCCATGTTCAGTTCTAACTGCCTCTTGACCCACATACAGGTTCCTCAGGATCTAGTACTTTCATCTCTTTGAGGACTTAGCATGAACAAATAAACAAAAATCCCTGTTGACCAACATAAATTCCAAGCTCTGTTTTTGTTCAGGGTTCATTTATCTGAATAAAAAGAAGACAGAAAACATCAGGGTTTTTTTTAAGAGATGGAGTACAATATTTGTTCTAGTCATGGAGATGGATAGACTGAGGAAGGAGCATTGGACTATTAAAAGTCTGGCAAAAAATCCAAAAAGAATTCCCAAACCCAGATATCCTTAGTTAAAAACAAACTGATAATAATCCCAGTCTGAGAGATAGCTATTTGGTATGCTCCAGGTTTGAAAAGGAAGCAGGGTCTTTGCTGTTGTTGTTGTTGTTTGTAATTTTTTTTCTGGAAGAGGACCATAACATCAGGAAGATTATACCACGACTTGCAAGTGAACTGGATTTAAGTGAGGGCATCTGTGCAAAGTCACCAGCCTCACTTTCTCCTCTGAAGTCATCAGGGTCAAGTGTTAAGATAAAGGTCTGGACAACTGGAGATAGCCCCAGATACAATGAGAGGCTTTGGCTTTTTTAAGCTAAGGTCTTTCTGAGTTCTCACTTTGACCTGCGGCAATGGCCATTTAATGGTTAAAGCTGGTTAAGAAATGGGCCAAGGAAAAGGCTCATGGAAAGTGCTATCCACATCCAGAGAAAGAATTATGGAGTCTGAATGCAGATTGAAGCAAACTATTTGCTCTCTCTCTCTCTCTCTCTCTCTCTCTCTCTCTCTCTCTCTCTCTCTTTCTCCTTTTTGTTTTGTTTCTTCTTTCTTGTGGTTCATCCCATTGGTTATAATTCTTCTTTACAACACGACTAATGTGATAATATGTTTAATATAAATGTATATGTAGAGCCTATATCAGACTGCACACGATCTTGGTGAGGGGGAGGGGGAAAAGGGGGAAAATTTTAAACTCAAAAACGTGAATGTTTTAAACTAAAAATTAATTAATTAATTAATTTAAAACAAAAAAAAGAAAGAAAGAAGCCAAGGAATGGCCCCTTTTCTCTAACAAAACAAAAAAAAATATCTCTGAGAGGGGAAGACCCTCTGGCCAAAACAGAAACAATTGCTGTTTACATTCACTCTGAGCCTGGAGGGTCAAACAATGACCACTAAGTGGTGCTTGGGCTGAAACCTATTATTGGCCAATCAATGAGAGCCAGAGTTAATTGGGTTTAAGGCCTGGTCTTTAAGAAAGAAATCTGGCCTATAGACCCCAAGATATCCTTGTGATAGAAGGGGAACTCTATTGCTCCAAAAGAGAAAACCCCGCCCCTGAGGTAGAGTGAGCTGTCTGGGAGCAGCCACCTACAATAAGGGAGTGGGGAGTAGCTTAGCTGCCTAGGCATGTTCAGCTTACTCCTTCGGCTTAAAAGATAGGCAAATCAGTCTTTTTCTGGCCATCAGTGCTATCTGGTGGGTTATACGAGCAGACTCAGGGGAGGAAGAGGCAGATGATCTCATTTGCATGTTTCTATTTCATAAGAAGAATCCTAAAGACAGCTGGGCTTAGAAGGAGAAGACCTGAGTTCAAATCCCCACCTCTGACACAGGCTACGTGACTCACAGCAAATCATTTATCTTCTATCTGCCTCTAGGATAAGCCTCTTGGATTTATCTACTAATTCATAGTAGGGCTGTGATTTCTGATGAGGTATGGGCTCTGGGAGCCCCCTCGAGCTCTCCTTGAGTCCCAAGGCCCTTGAACTCTGATTAAATCATCTCATTTGATGAGGTATTTGCATGAGGCAAGTCTCTTTACTAGACTTCCCACCCTATAGATCCACCCTCGAACTGGCCTAGCCCACCTTTGTTTGTGGTCTCCAGGTGGCCTCCAGCTACTTCCCACCCTTAATCACTCATTGACCTCATTAACTCCTCCTGAAGACCCTCCCCAAGCTCCCTCCCTAGACCACCCCTAGATTCCTCCCATGACCCCATCCTGTCTTCATGTTGGTGAGAGCGCCATAGAATGACCTAGCACAGACTTACTCTGTGTCTAATATAAGCTAACTTTCAATAAACTTTACTTTTTCTTTGGCTGAGAGAAGACTTCAGTCGAATTCATTCAGCAGGACCCAGCATGTTGGTATTTTGGGGTCTCCAGAGAAATCCTAACCCTCTTTAGGGGTATCCTCTTCATTTCTACTGGTAGAAAGACTTCCCATTAACAGGAATCCCCACACTGATGATATCAGAGATCCTTTATGAATTCATATAGACATAAGATTTCAAAATCAAATAAACAAATAATAATGCCTAGGCAAGGCACCCTTGGTAGATGTTCCAGATAGAAAATGATAAGCCAATTATGGAAATGAGATAATACAGAGGTGGCTGGGTGGTGCAGTGAATAGAGCCCTGAATCCTGGAATTAGGAGGCCCTGGGTTCAAATTTGACCTCAGACACTTAATACTCACTAGCCATGTGACCTTGGGCAAGTCACTTAACCCCAATTGCCTGCCTTCCCCTCTCAAAAAAAAAAAATGAAAAATGAAAGTTAGATAATACAAAGTATAAATATATGCATTACTCCTCAATGCAGTCCATCACTAATTATGAGGTCACTTGTCGCAGGTCAGTCTTTGTGGAGGTTTGGGGTGCTTTGATCCTGAATAGCTACAGGCTGGGTCCTGCCTGAATGAATTCAACCCAAGCCTTCTTTCAGCCAAAGGAAAACAAAGTTTACTAAAGAAGAAATCTGAACATTTATGACATTTGTATTGACAAGACAGTCAGATAGAATCTGAACCCTTCTGATGAGGGCCATATTGAATCTGAGCACCATCCTAGAGTTGCCTCTTGCATACAGAAAGACTAGGTGTGGCCAAGTAGTCTGGGGTGATGAGAAGAGGGGTCCAGGAAGGATCTTGATGGGACTGGGGTGACCATCAGATGCCAGGAACCAAGAGAATGGGGTTTTGATAGGTTCAAGGGTGGGAGATAACCAGAGGCAATCTGGAGGTAACAGAGATTTGGGTTTCAGAATGGAAGGCTTATAGCCTCAGAAAGCCACATCCAGAGCGAAGTTTCAAGGAGAGTTCAAGGGGGTTCCCAGAGCCTATACTCCTATCACCTTTACTCCTTAACAAAGGACATTTTTGCAGACTGGAGAGCTGTCATCTTCTATTTCCCGGGGCCCATTGTCTCCCCTTAGGGGTGGTAGCTGTCCTAGCTGGTGCCATGTCTTTCTCTGACAGGTGCCTGAGTCAAAGTGGGCAGGAACAAGGAAAATCCAAGTCAGACTCAGATCCAACATGTCGGAGTGGTTTGTCTAGGCCCTGGTGTTTCCTTCCCTGGATCAAGGTGGCATACACACCTTGTAAGTTGAATCAGAGGTAATTTATAGTTTCATTGTTTCTCCCTATTTTTAGTCTGGCACTCAGTTCTACCTGCTACTACACTTCACCAAGAAATAATAAGATCTTAATTGTTTCCAGTATTACCTCCCTGGGACTTCCCCAGGCAATCTGAAATCAATTGAATTGAATGTTACATTTTTACAATAAATATTTTCAAATACATATTCAAACTTAAGTATGAACAATTCCAACTTAGGAAAGAAAAGGCATTTTGCTTGAGAAAACACCTGACAAATACAAGGAAATGAAGATACTGGGTCAGAAATGATGAGGTGCAGGCTCTGGGAATCCCCTTGAGCTCTCCTTGAATTTTTGAGGTATAGGTTCTGGAAACTCCCCCTTGAACTCGATTGAATCGTCCCATTTGATAAAGCATTTTAATGAGGCCATAAGCCTTACATTGTGGCTGGGCCCAGACCTCTGTTACTAGCCTAGCCCTCCAGGGTCCATCTACATCCCACCCTTGAGCCTATCAAAATATCAATCCACCCTTGAACTGCCCTAGCGTACCATTCACTGGCCTACCCCACCATTCTAGGTCAGCTCTATGTAGCCTTCAGCAACTTCCCACCCTTAATCACTCATTACAGGAGTCTGACCTCATCTGACTCCTCCTGAACACCCTCCCCAAACTCCTCCTCTGGACCACCCCTAGATTCCTCCCACAACCTTCCTGTCTATAAGACCCCATCTTTCCTCCATCTGTGAGAGCACCATAGAATTTTCTAGCATAGATTTATTCTGTGTCCAATACAAGTGAATTTTTAATAAACTTTATTTTTCTTTGGCTGAGAAGACTTGGGTTGAATTCATTTGGCAGGACCCAGTATGTTGGTATTTTGGGGTCTCCAAAGCAACCCTAACCCTCTTTATGGGTAACCTCTTCAAGAAATACAACAGCCCCTCCCTGAACTATCTTAGTCTACTGATTATGGAAGCAACATATACACAGGGGAGTAAATACAAAGTCATTTCAAGAAGCAGAGATTCTAACATCTGGGGGGGAGGAGAGAGAGATAGAAAAGGTCTTGAAGTGATGGCCCCTGAATTGTGTTGTGAAGGAATTCAGGGATCCTAGTGGTGGGGAAAAAAATAAAGGACATGTGAAGAAAGATGCTATCTACATCCAGAGAAAATACTGATAGATAGGATGTAGAGTAATTTTATATAGACCCATTTGTGTCCAATGGTATTCATCTCTGGTGGTGGGGGGGAGAGAAAAAGAAATTTACATGGTAATGTTGAGGCTTAAGGTTTAGATTAGGGATGCTCAAGACCCCAAAATATCAACATGCCAGGTCCTGCCAAATGAATTAGACTCAAATCTTCTCTCAGTCAAAGTAAGGCAAAGTTTATTCATTTTGCCATAATGGGTAGACTCTTTTTTTTTTTTTTTAAAGCAATTGGGGTTAAGTAACTTGCTCAAGGTTACATGGCTAGTCATTATTTATGCGTGGGTGCTCATTTTATGAGGCCGGATCTGATCTCAGGTCATCCCAACTCCGAGGCCTGCGCTCTTACTCACTGCGCCACCTAGCCTTCCCTTTAGGGCAATTGGGGTTAAGTAACTTGCCCAAGGTTACATGGCTAGGTTTTTGTTTGTGTGGATTAAGTGTCGGAGGCCGGCTCTGAACTCAGGTCCTTCTGACTCCATTCACTGTGCCACCTAGCTGCCCCAATGGGTAGACTCTTAAGGAACCTAAATGTATGTGAAGCTTGTATTGACTAGCTGGCCAGAATAATCGGACACAGAATTGATGAGGTACAGGCTCTGGGAACCCCCTTGAACTGTAATTGAATCTTCCCATTTGATGAGGCATTTGCATGAGGCCACAAGCCTTACATTGTGGCTGGGCCCAAACCTCTGTTACTAGACTTCCCACCCTTGAACCTATCGAAATATCGGTCCACCCTTGAACTGGCCTAGCCCACCATTGTCTGTAGTCTCCAGGTAGCCTCCAGCAACTTCCCATCCTTAATCACTCATCTGACTTCTCCTGAAGACTCTCCCCAAACTCCTCTTCTAGACCACCCCTAGATTCCTCCCACAACCTTCTGTATTTAAGACCCCATCTTGTCTCTATGTTTGTGACAGCACCATAGAATGACTTAACAGACCTAACTCTGTGTCTAATACAAGCAAACTTTTAATAAACTTTACTTTTCTTTGTCTGAGAAGACTTGAGTCAAATTCATTCAGCAGAACCCAGTGTGTTGGTATTTTGGGGTCTCCAGGGCAAACCTAACCCTCTTTATGGGTAGGTAACCTCTTCAAGGGCACTGGCATCTAGAGAGGCTGGCTTCTTCTCAGAGACTTTCCAGAGTCCAGCACAGCTCCCCTCAACCTTATGGTACTCCCCTGCTCTGCTTCAGGCAGATGAGTTGTCTCTTTCCCAATCTCAGAAGGCTATCCCCCATGTCCCATCTCCCTAATGCCTTTCTCCCAAAGTCTGTCTTCTTTACTGCTACAGTTCTTTGCTTCTAAGGGCTGGAGAAAATTAGTCATGCCCTAGAAAAGAAGGGGTTATTAGATTCTCAGAAGAATGGGCCATCCCTCTCTTTCAGGATATCTGCATCCTACCCCCAACCCACCCCAATATACACATTGAATTTGCACTTCTACTTATGGCCTAAGATGGAGGACAATATACAGAGATAAGAAATAGAATGCTATGTATAGGGAGCCTGGAACAAAGGAATAGAAAATGGAAGATGAAGAGGAGTTTGGACCTATGGAAGAGAGGAGAGGTGGGTGTTCCTAATGAATGATTTGCATTTTCTCAG
The DNA here is from genome assembly GCA_011680675.1 of Gymnobelideus leadbeateri. Taxonomy (NCBI): domain Eukaryota; kingdom Metazoa; phylum Chordata; class Mammalia; order Diprotodontia; family Petauridae; genus Gymnobelideus; species Gymnobelideus leadbeateri. The sequence continues at coordinate 52,309 of WOXC01011629.1, read as the reverse complement.
AAAAATAGCAGGCAAAGTCCTCTACTTAGAGGGAGGAGATGGTGTAGGAGAAATGAGAAGAGAAGGTTTGGAATAGTCAATGTGAAGAGCGTAATATAAAGGCAATGAGGAACATAAATGACTGTTGTTCATCAGGGAGGGCCCAGTTGAGATTAGATAACACTAATTTGTACAATAAGCAGTCAGCATAGTTGCATGTTTTTTTTTTTTTTTTTCCAGCAGCATTAAGCAACACATGAGTGGAAATAACCCAGGAGTGGGGTTTAGCAAGGCATGGCAAAGTGTTGAGATTTTCAAGGGTAGAGGATAGTGTGTAGCTTAACCTTAACCTGATGGTTAAAATTGAGAAGTGAGAAAAGGAAAGTCAGAGTAGGAATGATGGACTGTGAAAAAGATCCTCCCTATAGGAACCTTGAACTCCATGTCTGGAATCACCCTGGGCTTTGATAGGTGAACTTCAGCCTTAGCTTCTGCCCATGTCCACTCCATGCCTTGAAGGCTCCATTAGGGCCATCTTCTCCTTACAAATTGAACCTTGAACTCTGCTACATCCCCTTTTCTAGCTCCCCTTTATGTGTTATTTCCCACTCCATCCCCATAAGAAAGTAAACTCTTTGAGGGCAGGGATTGCCTAACTTGCTATCAGCACTGTGTTTGAAACACTGTGAGTGCTTAATAAATGCTCTATTTGGTTCCTATTACCTATCTATCACTATATCGATACCCATAGCTAGCTGTCTGCCTGTCTGTTACCTATGTAGTCGTAGTCTCTGTCTCTGTCTTTCTCTCTGTCTCTCTCTCCCTTCCTCTCTCTCCTTCCCTCCCCCCCTCCCCCCCCTTATTGAGCCTGGAGCACACCCTTGAGCTATGAAGAGTAGACCATAGCAATACTTATTCTGCCTCTCACTAGTGATCCCTCTAAGTAGATAATATATGTAAAGTACTTTACAAACCTAAAAGCACCAAATAAATGTCTATTATTGCTATTGTTGTTGTTGTTATCCCTCCAGCAATAGACTCCAGACCAGATACTGTGTACTGGGACTGGGAAAGTCTGAGCTCTAAGCCCATGAATATTTTATGGGCAGCCTTTTGTGCCAGTTAATAGCCAGAACTGTACAAGCTGCCTTGAATAATACCAAAAGAATACACTATGTGACCTCTGGGCTTAAATGATTCATGGAAAGGAACCAGAGCTATCAAAGATTCATTATTGATTTTTTTTCCTTTGGAGACACACTGACAAATAGAAAAAATAAATTTGGGTTCTATGTGGGATTGTAGCTGTTCAAGAAGGAATACAAAGAGCAGAAAGAGACTTTAGTAATCCTAGATCAACTTACCCCTCGTTTTATATCTACTTGAATTCCATAGACCTATGTTTTGTGACTTTAACGTTGGAAGGTTTTGTCAATTACCTGGTTGAAGAAACAGATCTATCAGTTTTATAAGCTGACATGAACCTGGAAGCGGTGGTCAACATGCTGGGGAAGAAAGGGGAGTTTGATAGGCTAAAATTTTGACAAATGTAATGATGATAAATGTAAAGTTCTCCATTTGCATTTCTTTAAAAAAAAAAGTCAATTGTGCAAGTACAGGATTGGGGAAGTGTGCCCAATACAAAGTAGGTACTTAATAAATAAATGCATGTTGATTAATTGTTTATTCAATTCTTATGAAAAAGATCTGGGAGTTTTAGTGGATTGAAAGCTCAAGAGTGGTGCTCACTTTGGTAGTATATGTACTGAAATCCACAGTATGACATATTAGCAGGAGTGTGCTGGAGCCCTCTCCAGCCACCTAATGAGAACTGATTTTAAATCTACATCTCAAAAATTGGCAAATGCTGCAAATCAAGGCTTGATTTATTGTTTCATTGATTGTTTAGACTTAAGAAAGTAATAGAGAAAATGTTAACAGTGTAGGTTAAGCTTAATAGTATGCTGTGGATATACTTTCTCTTCCCAGAGACCTAATTATTAAACATTTGCCAGAACTCCCCTTGCATGATAGCCAAGAAAGTTAATGGCACCTTAGTCATATTAATAATATTGAAGAGGGAAAGGTAATAAGGAGGGGGGAGGGTAAGAGGTTCTTCCAGGGACCCTGATCACTCTCAGTGACCAGAAACCCTGCAATTCAGTCTGGAAGGAATTCCCAGGCTCAAGCAAACTTGGAGCCGAAATTGTAAAGTTTATTGCTACACTGCACAGCACGCACACGGCACAGCGGGCGAGGATTCTTAGGGAACCTGCAAACTTCCAGAGGTCACAGGCATAGTTTTATGGAGTCAAGACAGTAAATCAGGTGCCAATTATGCTAACTAGGTGAGTAAGGGTGGGATCAGGGAGGAGTTAAGGAGTGGTCAGTGCTTAAAGGACCATGCACATATTAACTTCGAAGGTGTATTGCCCATGATTCACTGGGAAATAGCCCAAGGGGGGGGGGGGCTACCTGGAGGTGTGGTTTTAGGCCTGACACATCACTAAAGTCTATCCTCGGTCACGGCCACTAAGGAGTGCCCAGTCTGCCACCCCTCAATGTCAGGCTTGACAAGATAGATGTTGGGAACCAAGGCCATCAGAGACACAGTGTGGGTATAATTGGCTAAGGAGTTACCCTATAGATAGGGTACTGAAGAATTCATGGTGCACCTGGCCACTCTAACTAAGGGAGATAACATTTGCCTAAGCTAAAAATGTTTATAGATAGTTTTGTGAAGGATTCATAAGTATCTTATTGTTTCAAGCAGAGATAAACAGTTCATGAGTTGTTGCTGGGCAAAGTGCTGGCAGGGGGAAGGGGCAGAGTTAATGCTTTGAGACTGGGGGGGAGAAGTGTGATTTTACAGACTGCTTTTACAAATTGATTTTACAGACATAGATCCCAAAGCACCCCATTTACAAACTGATGTTACAGATTGATATTACAAACTGATGTTACAAACATATATACATCCCAAGGACCCCATCAATATTATGAATGAGGCATATGATAGTAGCCTTGTGCTCTGACCTGGTCAGACCAGATCAGCTCCAAGTTACTTAGCTAACTTCAAGTATTTGGACATCTTTTGTATGAAAAAAGATTTAGACTAGTTTTGTTTGGTCCCAAAAGGCAGACGCTGGAACAATGAGGGAAGTTGCACCAGGCAGTTTTCAATCCATCGAGAACAAAACTTCCTAAAGATTGACAAGGTTTTAAGGTCCAACAGGTTCTTTCAAAGGTAGTGGGTTCCCCATCATTGAAGATGTTTAAGCCAAGGTAGGATGACTATTTGGTTTAGAGATGTTTCAAGGTTGAGTTGAGCTAGATAACCTTTAAGATCTGAGACAACTCTGAGGTTCTATGTGCTGTGCATGACCCCACCCCCAACAGACCTATGAGCCTAGGGTAGATTCCTTGTCATGCATGACCCCATTCTTCCCTGTCCCTTCCCCCACCACCTTTACCTAGTCAAGCCCATCTCCACAGAGGTGGGTAGGCTTCTGGGTCAGGGAGACTTGGTGCCGGTGGGAATTTCAAGGTGTGTACTGACCAATCCCTGAGTTAGTGACAGAATCAGAACAAGAACCCAAGCCCCTGACTCTCTGTCCCCTGTTCTTTCTCCAGCTCTACACTTTGAGCAAACAAATGTAAAGGGTGGATTTTTTATTACCCTAGCTCAGAGTGTTGTAGTCGAAAAACATGATCACAGATGATGAGTTAATAATACACAAGATGTGGGCAGTCAACAGTCCTTTGTAAACCTGATTGAACTTGAAGAGATAAGAGAATTGGCTGGTCTAAAAATTAGCTATGCTCATGGGGGCTTTAAATAACAAAGCCCCACTGGAGACAGTAGAGAAGTCTGAGACCACCCAGCATTGGAAGACAGAGTTGGACAAGAACCTCACCCTCCAAAAACCATGATATCTAGCAGTGGAGCTGTTCATCCAGGAGATATTACAATCTCTATTGCATATTCAAGTTGAGAGTTTGAAGGGCATTTGAGATAGCAGAGACACATACTACAGACAGACTCGGAGATGAAGAAGAAGTTGCCTAAGACTGAATGCAGCTTCAAGAAGCATGACCCCTAGCAACAAAGAGAGCTAACGGCAGATTCATGAAAGAGCTAGCCCTGGACATTGAGAGTTGAGACACAGAGAGAACTGCTCAAGAAAAGGAAAGACTTTAAGTCTTGGTTGTTTTGGAATTGTCAGATACCTGCATTTAATACATTTTTGCCTCACTACCATCGTACAATTCTGCTCTTAGTTTGTGGTCACTCTTCCCAAGCATGCTGTTGTATTTGTAGGAAAGCAAACTGATAAGGGCTCAGGAGCCAAAGGTTTAGTTTCAGTCCCACATGGCACTTTAGAAGCTGTGGCAGTAGTGACTTCTATTTGCAGGAAGTAGTGTAGAGAACATTATTACTCTCTCTCTCTCTCTCTCTCTCTCTCACACACACACACACACACACACACACACACACACACACACACACACACACTTTGTCTTACTTTAGCATACTTTGTATTTACTTATTTATGTACATGGTGTGATTCCACCCCCCCCCCAAATATAAGCTCCTTGAAGGCAAAGACCATTTCATTCTTTTTCTTTCCACAACACAGTATAGTTGCTCTTAAAATGTACTGAATTAAGTTGAATCAGTCAACAAGCATTTGTTATGTGTCTATTATATCCTAGCCACAATGTGAGGCATTTTGGGATACAAAGACAAAAGCAAGATAGTCTCTAATCCCAAAGAGCTTATTACTGTTCTAAGGAGAGAAACAACATGCACATGTGACCCAGGTTTCCAGTCTTGAATATTTGCATAAGATTCCCCTTATTGGAGGAAAGAATGATCACTTTCAAAATTTGGGGAGGAGAAAGAGCTTGAGAAAAAATTCAAGAAGATAGACTTGAGCTGAAGGAAGAGAGCTGAATCTGACCAAGGACTCAATCTAAAGATGGAAAAGGATTTAAAAAGGGCCCTAGGGGGCGGCTAGGTGGTGCAGTGAGTAGAGTGCCGGCCCTGGAGTCAGAAGGACCTGAGTTCAGATCCCGCCTCAGACACTTAACCCACACAAACAAAAACCTAGCCTTGTGACCTTGGGCAAGTTACTTAACCCCAATTGCCCTAAAGGGGTGGCTAGGTGGCGCAGTGAGTAAGAGCCCCGGCCTAGGAGTTGGGATGACCCGAGATCAAATCCAGCCTCAGAAAATGAGCACCCACACATAAATAATGACTAGCCGTGTAACCTTGAGCAAGTTACTTAACCCCAATTGCTTAAAAAAAAAAGGACCCTAGGAGGAGGAGAAAGTAGCTATTAAGATGAGGGAATTAAAACAAAATGGTAAAAATAAGAATTATATAAGGGAAAGGGTTTGGCATGAACATGAAGTTAAAAGATGATGAAATAGTTTTAAAAACATAAAGAAATGATAAAAGGGAATAAAGATTACGTGTAACCCAAGTTTCAATGGTGTAGTACTCTTTCCTCGTTGGCAGAGATCAATGCCCTGCAGCTAAGTGCATGAGGGACAGGGTGGAGTTGGGGAAGAGTGAGAGAAGGGAGGTCCATTCTCTGAGTTCAAGTCTCTTCAGGTCTTTGGAATCTCTTCAGTCTCTTTGGGCTTTATGGCTTTGGGACTCAGATTATACATGAAAAAAGCTTTTAAAAAATGTGAAGAGGAAATAAATAACAGTTAGCATTTAGATAAAGGGAAAAGTTAAGTGGCATGGTAGATAGAGTACTAGGCCAGAAGCCAAGAAAACTCATCTTTCTGAATTTAATCCTGGCCTCAAACACTTACTAGCTGTGTGACCCTCGTTGAGGTTTGGGGTTTAGGGGTGTGCAAGACCCCAAAATACCAATATGCCTGGTCCTGCCAAATGAATTCTACTCAAGTTTTCTTTCAGTCAAAGTAAAGTAAAGTTTATTAAAGATTTGCCATAATGAGTAGACTCTTAAGGAACTCAAATATTTGTAAGGCTTGTATTGGACAAGCAGGCCGGAATAATCTGACACCGAGTGAGTCTTCACTGTATTAATCTCAGCCCCTTCATGGAGGCAAGAGGGATCTTATATACAGAAAGATTGTGGGAAGGTTCTAGGGGTGGTCTAGAGGAGGGTTTGGGGGAGGGTCTTGAGGAGGGATCTAAGGAGGATCTTGACTCAGACTGAGGTCAGACGCCAGAAATGGGATTAAGGATGGGAAATGTTGAAGGCTACCTGGAGATGACAGATAATGGAGGGCTAGGCTAGTTTAAGGGTAACAGATTTGAGTATAGATATTTTGATAGGATCAAGGGTGGGAAGTAGCTGGATAATGGAGGGCTAGGCTAGCTTAAAAGTAACAAGAGAGTTGGGCCTAAGTATAATGAAAGATTTATGGCCTTCGGTAAATACCTCATCAAGTAGGAAGATTCAAGAAGGTTCCCAGAGCCTAAATCCCATCAACCCTAGCCAAGTCACTTAACACTATTTGCCTCAATTCCTCATCTGTAAAATGAGCTAGAAAAGGAAAATAGCAAACTACTCCAGTATCTTTGCCAAGAAAACCCCAAATGGAGTCCCAAAGAGTTAGACATGACTGACATAACTGATCCCCAAAGATAAAGGGTATAAAGTACTAATGGGGTGAGGGGACCTCAACCCTTAAGAGGAAAAGACCATGTCTCTGAAAGCAACCTAGCCCCTGAACTTTCCTATACCAGTGTTTTACTTGAGGGCCATCCCAGCCTACACAGATACTCAATAATCCTTTTAATTGGCTCTCTGACCACTTAAGTCCTTTCATTGTCCACACCTGGACCACTCCAGACTATTTACCACTCCTTAATCCCATCTAGACCTTTTCTCTGTTGCCCCTGGGTCACCCCAGGCTGTTTACCACAACTTGGTCCCATCCAGATCTTTTCATTGTCTTTTCTCTTATATAAGTACAAATCTTATTGCCATTAAATTACTCAGATTCATTAAGAATCAATGCACTTCTGTTGGCTCACAACTAAATCTGGCTACTTTTACTGAAAGGAGACTTGAGTGGTCAAATTCTTTCAAGGCAGACCCCCTGTACCCTTGCATTTCAGGATTAATTTAATAAACATTAAATAGCGCCTACTATGTGCCAGGCACCTGTAGCAGCAAGCACCCCAGCATCCCCAGGGCGGCTGCCAACACAGGTTCTGAACAGATCTGCTTTTCTAAAGGAAAGCAACTCAAAATGGGTTAACAATCTTGCTTTAATCAAACAAACGTATCATTTACCTAGTTCAGGGGAAAAAGTCAACACCCCGAACTTCAGAGTGTACAAACAGAAAACATTTCAAGCAGACAGGCCTCCAACTGTCCAGCCATTCCATTCATACCAAATCACAAGTACCAAAGAGGGAAGCATCAACATCTGGGTTTTCAAAGCCAGGGACTGCCCAGACTCTCATCTGGTCAAATCACACAACACTTCTCAAATTGAGCCCCCAAACAAAGTCTCACATCAGAGATTATATAGTCTTCTCCTGGGTCAGAGAATGTAACAACCCTCTTGACCCACTGCCCAATCACAAAGCACCAAGGTGTGGGTATTCCTGAAAAACAAGCCTCCCACCACCAGCTCTAGGTGCATTTAACCTAGGGGCAGGGAAGATCTTAAAAATTTACATTTCTATAACAGCACCATGCTTAATACTTTACAAATGTCTCATTTGATCCCCACAACAACCTTATGAGGTAGAGGCTGTTATTATCTCTATTTTGAAATTCAGGAAACTGAGGCAGATAGAGGTTAAGTGACTAGTATAGGGTCACACAACTACTAAGTGTCTGAGGTCAAACTTTAATTCAGATCTTGAATTCAAACAAAAAATTTTTTTAATGTTTGATCAAAACCATATCTAGAGTCCTCTACCTCTTTGACAAAAGGAGGGAGATACATTTTTCCATGTTTTCTTCAGGACCAACATTGGTCATTATAATTAGAGAACATTAAACAACAACAATAACAAACATTTATGAAAAGTTACTATGTACAAAGTACTCGCACCTGCCTCACAGGATTATAAAATAAAATAGTATTTGTAAAAAGTGCTAAGTAGAGTGCTGGCACATAGTAGATGCTATGTAAATGTTTATTACCTTTCCTCTCCTTATTATTGTGCTAAGCACTTCAGCTTTGTTTCATTTTCTAAAGATAAAGACAAGGATTCTTGTCTTTATTTTTTTTTATTTTTTTTTTAAAAGGGACAGCTTTTTTAGTAAAAAGGGACAGCTATTTTCATCCACTTATATGAAAAAGGAATTAGACTTGCTCTGTTAGGACCCGCAGGATAGTACAAAAAGCAATGGATGTAAACTGGCAAAAAGGCAAATTTAGGCTTGATCTCAGGAAATAATAATACCTAGAGCTCCATCCACTGTGCCACCTAGCTGCTTCATAGATTTCCAAAGGCAGTAGTATTCCCCAGTGTTCTGTGGTTGTCCCTGTGCTATTTAACATTCCATGGAAGACTTGAATAGTCTTGAATACAGGCCTAGGAGGCACATAACAAATTAGCAGAGGACACAAAGTTCAGAAGGATCCATAATATTGTGGGTGATAGACTTGGGATCCAAAAAACACTGGGCGAAGTCAAAATTTCATAGGAATCAATGTAAAGCGTAGAACATGTTGGCTCAGGAAATGAACTTCTAAAATCCAAGATGTGAGTAGGCATTAGCTAGACAGCAATTTGTCTACAAAAGCATCTTTTGAGCAGCTTGTAAGCTCAATATGAGTCATCATGGTGGTGTGCTAGCCAAAAATGTGAATGTAATCTCCAGCTGCCTTTATTGCCATATGGCTTCCAGGAAAAAGTACATAATAGTCCTTTTGTCCTCCACCCTGGTGAGACCAAATGTGGATTTTGTGTTTAGTTCTGGGTACCACCTATAGAGATGTATATTAATAAGACTAAAAAAAAAGTATCACCCACCATATCAAGAGGAGGACAATCAGAATGGTGAAGGGCCTCAAGTATATGGCATATGAGGATCAGTTGAATAGCTGGCTATGGTTAGCCTAATGCAAAGAAGGTTTGGAGAGTATGGGACAGCTATTTTCATCCACTTATATGAAAAAGGAATTAGACTTACTCTGTTAGTAATAGAAGCAATGAATGTAAACTGGCAAAAAGGCAAATTTAGGCTTGATCTCAGGAAAAACTTTCTGAAATTAGAGCTATCAAAAAAATGGGGAAAAATGCCTGGGACAGTAGTGGCTTTCTCTTCACTGTAGGTCTTCAAGCAAAGGACTGATAAGTGGTTATTTACTAGGGAGGTGGTAATTGAGATTCTTTTCCGAGTATGGGTGGGACTACATGGCCACTGAGGTTTCCTCTAATTCTGAAATTCTGTGTCACATCTTTTTCTAGCCCCAGAAGGAAGAGCTGTCTCACGGCAGTCAGTGATTACCAGATTAGAGTTATAGACACAGAGGGATGGGTACTTTCCTAACATGGACAAAGGGGGCACTGACTTCCTGGAGGTTCTATAAAGGATGTGACAGAGAGTCTTCCCTGACTTATCAAACCTGCCACACTCAGTGATTCCATGAGGATGAATGAAGATAAGGGAACCAGGAAAAGTATCTCTAGGGATGATGAAATCTTACACAAGACTGGAGGATTTAGGAGCCCAATTGATCCTTATTTCTTCTTTAATCTGAAGCTGGAAATACTGAAAGAAAGGCATGTATCAGAAGCAAGCAACTAGCTACACAGATGATATTGAAGAATATGAGTTATGGCTCTGAGACATGGCTCAAAAAGATGAGACGTTGGACTTTTGGCTATAGATGGATGTAAGACATTTGATGAGGACAAGGAGCAGTGTGTTTGCCTAGGGATCTGATGATCTGATCACAAAACTTTTAAACTGAAATTTAAAAGGGGTAAAGAAAAAAATGTTCAGATATAATTGCTAAATGAGTATATTGTAAAGCATGTCATAGAGAGGTCTGTAGAGCCTGAGGACCCTCTCACGTGTAGGCCCAGGTTTGAAGCATTTAGGGGTTCATCATATACTAAATAAACATAGCTAATCAACCCCCATATGTGTTTTTTTTTCTTGATAATAGCTAACCTTTCTATAATGCTGACTATGTGCTAAGCACTTTCCAATTATTTTTTCATTTGATCTTCACAATGACCTTGGGAGGTAGGTGCTGTTATTATCCCCATTTTACAGATGAGGAAATTGAGGCAAAGAGGGATTAAATGACTTTCTCAGGGTCACAAGCTAGTAATGTTTGATGCTGGATTTGTACTCAGGCCTTCCTTCCTCTGGGCCCAGAGCTCTATGCCCTGCACCAACTAGCTGCTCCTTAGGTACTCAACTTAATTAGACCAACTAAAGCGGATTTTTCCAAAGCAAATTTATTCAATAAAAGAGTATGATGAAATAAATTATAAGGATTTCCTCCATACACAGAACACTCTTCTGCATAACACATTGTCAAGTGGAAAAGGGATACACACAAATGCACATGTAAAGGGCATATGCCTGGGATGGTAACATACAGCATTGTACATCATTACCTAGCTGTAGGCACTGTGAAATAAACAGAATTTTAGTGAGGAATACTCCAGTCTGTGAAGTAGACAGGATTATAAGTCACTTGGGAGTTAAAGAATGTTGCTAGATAATTCTCCCTGATGCATAGACACTTAGAACATATAGGTTTCTTTGTTTTATGTGTAACTGAAGGCTTTGCCCTAGTGACATGGTCCCTGGCCCTGCTATGAGCATATAAAAAGCACCCATTAATTCATAATGTCCTGGAGAGACATATAAACTGATGCTGAATGAGGGCAGCAAAACCAGGAGAATATTGTACACAATTACAGACAAATCATATCTGTGAGGAGTGACTTTGATAGACTGAGCTGTTCTCAGAAATGCAAGGCTATAAGAGAGCTCCAAAGGACTCATGATGGAAAAGGCTGTCCACATCCAGAGAAAGAATTACAGAGTCTGAGTGCAGACTGAAGCAAACTACTTGCTTTCTCTCTCTTTTGTTTTGTTTTGTTTCTTCTTTCTTTGCAACTTGAAAATTCTTTGCAACTTGACTAATGTTTAATGTGAAGGTTTATGTACAACCTATATGGGATTGCATGCCACCTTATGGAGGGGAGGGAGGAAGAGAAGGGGGAGGAGAAAATTTGGAACTCAAAAACTTGTGGAACTGAATGTTGTAAACTAAGAATAAATAAATTTAAAAGAAAAAACACCTGTCAAGACAATCTCCCTCCACTCTTCTCAGGGCAAATTCTACACTTCATGAAGGCTGCATTTACCACCATTAGAGTGGCATTTTTGTGTAGAAAGAAAGAGAGATAAGGAAAAGTTTTAACATTTAACAAAACCAAGAATGATAATCAGAACCATCAATATGTATCTTTACCCTGTATTTGTCAACTCTTTTCTTAGAAGAAAAATAAATCTATTTCTTACAAATGGGTTTTGCTTGTTTTGAGTCAATCATTTACGTCATGCTGATGCCCAAGTCTAGAATAGCTGCCAGAGACAGCTGCCTATGATATGTCATGAAACAGGGCCGTCCATACCTGCGATGAATGCAACAGCAACAGTGCGCATCTCTGCACTTGCTTTCTGTTCTCTCTGAGGGATCTCAGCCCTGACCTCTTATTCTCTGCCAATTGTTGGCTGTGATGAGACTTCCCTTCTTTGCTGAGCTGCTTTTCTCTATAATACCTATTACAGGTTGGGAATCTAAGGACTCATTAGCTTGATAGCCCCAGAACTATCCTTAATTCTTTTGTGATGCAGACTCCAGACAGTTAGCTATAGATGCCCTTCCTTGGGCATTTTAAAGTCCATATTTTGAACTCCTTTTCTCCTATTGCCACTCCAAGTTGCTCAGCCTAAATCTCACCTGAGTTATGATTTGAAATTCCTTTTAACTATTTACATATTTTTTGGCCATTAGCCAGGATCTTAAAATTAGTCCTGGAATTCTATTTAGCAAAATTAAAATAGAGTTTGGGATAAGGAAGGGGTAGTTGAGATAAGAAAATTCCTTTCAATACCCATATGCCCCTAGTTTTCCTTGCAAATTAACTCTGGAACTAGTAGAGTTGGAGACTTTTTGCTCTACTTCCCAATAAGAACCAAAATCATATTCTCTAAGCACAGAAGGAACTATAACAAAGTTGGCTGCATTGAGGAATTCTTAGGAAAAATGAGTTTAAAAAGGTTAATGAATAATACTTGTAATCTCAGATAGATATATACAGAGTATGGGTAATAAATAATTGAATTTGAGGATTTAATGGAAAGAGATAACTTATGCATAGATATTACTTGGACTTGGGACCTAAACTCACAATTGTAATGAGGGGAAGGGGTACATGTATGTGTTTTTGTATATACCCACATACTGTCTATATACATACACACATGTAAGTGTACATGTATGCATATATGTATATACATGTATACATAATAACATATGTGCATATATTTTAAAATATTATATGATAGGTTTTTTTAAAACATAAATCTGACAAAGAGTGATTATAGTATGTCAGTTGTAGAATCTCGGAACCTAAAAGAAGAAATAGAAAGGAGAACAAATACAAACACATTTGTTTGAAAATAAAAAGAAAAGGGGCGGCTAGGTGGTACAGTGAATAGAGCATGGGCCCTGGAGTAAAGAGGACCTGTCTGAGTTCAAATCCAACCTCAGACACTTAACACTTATTAGCCATGTGACCTTGGGCAAGTCACTTAACCCCAATTGCCCCTCCAAAGAGCAAAAAAAAAAAAAAGAAAAACTGATATATTAACACTATAGAAATATGCTATAGACCACCTAGCCAAGAGGAGGAAATGGGTGATATAGATTACAACACTGGCACAGAGGCAAGATGACAGACTTTAACTACTAGATAGTTCTAGTTACAACTAGTTACAACTTTGCACAGAACTATCTAGTTGTTAAACTAGGTGTAAGTGAAATAAGTAAGCTAGGTATATGTGAAATTCTCAACATATCTTGCTGATAATTTTGTTTCTCTAAAGAACTGGTGGATCAAGTAGAAATGAAGGAAACAGTGAGGAAAATTGATCTCATTATCTTAGAGTTCATGTTAGTCAAGGAGGAGAATATTGACCGTAGTGAGATTTTCATCCTAGGCTTTAGGAAAGCAGAGTTAGAAATGTTTCGAGAAATGACCTAGGAACCTAAAAATGAAGATAGCTCAAGAGAAATGGGAGGTTCTCAAAGACAAAATTCTCAAGACAATACAGTTGTGAAAGATCCCCCAAAAAGGAAGAAAAGAGGGAGATTTCCCAAAATAGTCTGATGTCTTCCATCAGCCCCAAAGGACTTCCCTTTACACAGGAGGTCTACTACTTCCTATTTCTGCCTCTGGCTGACCTCTTCAGGTGAGAAATAGGGTCAGGAGTTCCTGTGACCACACACCTTGTGTCTTCCATCTCCTGTTGGATACAGTGTGTACCCTGAGACAAGGAGACAAGGGACCTTCCATCTGTCCCAAAGGACTTCCTCTGCCAGAAAGCAATGACTTCCATCTGTGCTAGTCCTTAGCAACTTCTACCTCCTACTGCCAGTCCAATTTCCCAATTGGGATGTACAGAACCTCCAGTGCTTCCATCTGCTAGGTTTTACTGAAACCTGGCTCCCCAGAGACAAAACAGACTCCCTGGACACCCTTACCAGTACTGACGGCTTGGCTCACTGGTTGAGGAAGTGGAGCTGGAATACTGACTGATCCCCATTACTACTTTCAGTTTCCCCTCTACCTCCATCACTCAGTAATTTCTCCTCTTTTAAGATTCATGGTATTCATATCTACCACCCAATAAAAATCTGCTAGCTCTTGTTTGGCTTTTCACCTCTCCTTTTGCCTTCCCTTACAAAACCCTACTCTTCATCCACACTGATACCTCTAATCCCTTGACCCCTCAGTTCTTCCCCAGGTCATCCCTCTGCAATTGCCATGGTCTCATGTTTTCCCCATCTTGACCCCTTGGTGAACCTATTCAACTCTACAATGTTCTGCTCTCTTGAACCCCTAGCCCCCTTATATTACTGATTATGCTCTGCCAAGTCTCAGCCTTGGATTATTCCCACCATTCACTGCCATGTGCTGCTGAATGAGAGTGGAGAAAATCATGCAACCATTCGGAGTGCATTATAAATTTATGTTATACAGCTTTTACTTATTCCTCACTGCTGCTAGACAGTCCCACCATACCTCCCTTATCAACTCATTATCTCATTTTCCATAGCAACTCTTTCAAATGTTTTCATCTCTTCTTCAAACCTCCCATGGTTTCCCCTCCTAAATCTTAGAACCTTGCCTCATGGTTTTGTTTTTTGTTTTTTTTAAGCAATTGGGGTTAAGTAACTTGCTCAAGGTTACACAGCTAGTTATTTATTTATGTGTGGGTGCTCATTTTCTGAGGCTGGATCTGATGCCAGGTCCTCCTGACTCCGGGGCCAGCGCTCTTACTCACTTCACCACCTAGCTGCCCCTTGCCTCATGTTTTACAGAAAAAAAGGAGATCATTTGCCATGAACTCCCTCTTCTTTCCTCTTCTTCAGCCCCTATCACTCTGATGCCTTCTACCACTATCTTGTCTTTCACCTGTTTCTCATAATAAAAGTAGCCTTACCCCTTACCAAGGCTAACTCCTCTACTTGTTCAAGTGATTCCATTCCATTCTGTCTCCTCCAAAAGATTAAACTCTCTGTCATCCTCACTCTTTCACTTGTTTTTAATCTCTCCCTCTCTACTGACTCTTTCCCTACTGCCTACAAACCTACTTATGTCTCCCTTATCCTAAAAGAGCCCACTTGATCCTTCCATCCCTGCCATTATCCTATATTTCTGATGCCCTTTGTAGTTAAACTCCTTAAAAAGACCATAAAAAGTGCCTCCATTTTTTTCTCCTCTCACTTTCTTCTCAATACCTTACGATCTGGCTTCCAGCCTTATCATTTCACTGAAACTGCTCTCTCCAAAGTCACTAATGATCTCTTAGTTGCCAAGTCCAATGGCCTTTTCTCAGTCCTCATTCTCCTTCACCTTTCTGTAGCCTTTGACACTGTTGATTACTCTCTCCTCCCTAATACTTTCTTCTCTCTAGGTTTTCAGGGTGCCATTCTCTCCTGGTTCTCCTACTTCTTTCTGATGGCTCCAGCTTAATTATTTTTGCTATGAGATACCTTACATTTTCTTCTATTTTTTTAGTCTTTTGACTTTTTTTTTTTTTTTACTATTTCTTGTTGTCTCAGGTTATTATTGGCTTCTGTTCAGTCTGTTCTAAATTTCAGGGAATTTTTATTGCTTGAGTAAGGTTTCCTTGTGCAAAACTGTTAGTTCCCTTTCCAACCCTTTCTTCTATAGTTCTCATTTATTTATAATTTTTTCCTCTAGCATTGTCATTTCACTGATAAAAACATTTTAAACCCTTTTAAAAAAAAATCTTGCTTCATCTCTTCCAAGAATTCTAGCTGAATTTGTGCCTAGGCTGTGTTTTTCTTAGATGTTTTGCTTTTAGATGTTTCTGAGTCATTCTCTTTTTCTCATTTTGTGTCTTGAGTGTCCCTGTCACCATGATAGCATTCTATGGCGGGATTCTTTTTTTATTTGTTCATTCTTCCAACCTATTTGCTGACTTTGGATTTTATTAGGGTCAAGCTCTGGGCACTTTACAAGCAAAGATCTGGGCTGGTCCCATTGCTGCTTTCTTGATCTATTGAGTGTTGTGTTCTTCCAGGATCTCAGGAACAGCTCAAACTGGGGACCTGAAAACTTTCAGTGCTCCCAAAGCTCTTCAGGTTCCTGACCTGGGTTTGAGTCTGAGCAACAGTAGACTGTCCCAACCAGGTAACTGGAAAGCTCTTCCTCTTTAGAGTGACAAAACCAAAAGCTCCCCTTTGGTTTGAGATTTCTGCTATGGTTACTCATCTTCAGGCTTCACATTGAGCTAGAAGTTTGAACGGAGACCCTGCTCTACTCCTGGAGTCTGAGTCACACTGATGCTTCTGGCTTCCCTGAATTCACTCCTCAGCACACTGCCCAGGGCATTCTGCCACTCCCTACCCAGACTCCACCTTCGTCTACCCTGGATCTGTGACCCAGAGATGAGCAGTAAGTTTGCACTGCTTTGTGTCTGGGCTCTTGCCTTAGATACCAGCCCTTCTTTGCATGGTGGAGTGCTCCATAGGAGTATTTCTGGCCAGACAAGTCTTCAGTATCTATAGAATTCTCAGGATGTTCTGAGTCAAACCTGGGCTGGAAAAGTGACTGACTATAGCCTTTTATTGGATTTTCCCATCAGGATTCAGTCTGTGCATTTTCTAGATAGGTTTGCAAGAGTTGTGTTGGGGGAGTTCTCTACACTGTTTCCTACTACTCCATCATCTTGACTCCACTTCATGAGCTCAAAAACTTTTTTTTTTTTTTAAAGTTACATTCTGCACATGAGTAAACACTTGATTGTTACTGGAAAGGGAAGAGATTTGCTGAAACATAAAGGCCATAGATGAATAGTAGATTGATCAAGATGACTAACCAAGCACATATAAATCTTTGCTCAATTCACTACTGTAGGCAGGAGGTGGGGCTGGGTAATGCTCATTTTGAAAATCTAATGATGCTGTTCAAATGGAATCATGGACCATATTTTGTTAGCTGAGTACTTTATTTGATGATGGTGAAATCAATCAGAAAATGTAACACAAGAAACTGAAAGTAAAAAGGGGCAGAGAAGATTACTTTTAAACATAGTTTTCATGAAAACTGTTTCTTCTCTCCCACCCACCCACCCCCACCATCATCCCTTCTCTCTCACTTTTGACCCAAGAACAAAATGTGAATTTTTTGTTTCCTGTCTGAGGGTAATTTTAGGCCAGGAAATCAGCTGACAATTTCTTGGTCTTCTTTTCAATGATTGTAACATGAGACTGATTATTGTCTTTGTCGATAACAAAGCCTGAGCTCAAGAATATATATGTGTGTGTGTGTGTGTGTGTGTGTGTGTGTGTGTGTGTGTATGTGCGTGCATGCATGTTTTGATGTGGATGTGTATGTGTATACGTATATACATATACATATACACATAATATTTTTTACCACATGTGTCTATTATAAGAGAAGGAAGTATGAATTATTTAGGTTTAATTTTTTAATGACAGACCATTAGCACAGTGGGTAGAGCGCCAGGCCTGGGATCAGGAAGATCTGAGTTCAATTTTGGCCTCAGAAACTTCCTAGCTGGGGTTACTAGGTGACGCAATAAATAGAGCACTGGCCCTGGAGTCAAGAGGACCTGAGTTCAAATCTGGCCTGAGACACTTAACACTTACTAG
The DNA here is from genome assembly GCA_011680675.1 of Gymnobelideus leadbeateri. Taxonomy (NCBI): domain Eukaryota; kingdom Metazoa; phylum Chordata; class Mammalia; order Diprotodontia; family Petauridae; genus Gymnobelideus; species Gymnobelideus leadbeateri. The sequence continues at coordinate 34,915 of WOXC01011629.1, read as the reverse complement.
CTGTGTGACCTTGGGCAAGTCACTTAACCTCAATTGCCCTGCCCCCCCCTCCAAAAAGAAAAAAAAAGAAACTTCCTAGCTGTGTGATCCTGAGCAGATCACTTCACCTGTTTGCCTCATTTTCCTAATCTGTAAAATAAGAATTATAATAGCACTGCCTCCCAAGATTATCAGGTCCAAATGAGACAATAATTGTAACTTGTTTAGCACAGTGCCCAGTCCATAGTAAGTACTATATAAATGTTAGCCATTACCGTCATTGTTGTGGTTACTATTATAATCCTTAGCTGTATGATCTGGGCAAGACACCTGCCTCAGATTCCTCAGCTGTAAAGTGAACGTAACAAGAGAGCCAACCTCCCAGGATTGTTGTGAGACTCAGATAAGATATTTGTAGAGAACTACATTTGCTGGTGTTCAGTTCTGCACTTGTGTCCAACTCTTGGTTGGGGTTTTCTTGGCAGAGATATGGGAGTAATTTGCCATTTCCTTCTCCAACTCACTTTACAGATGAGGAAACTGAGGCAAACTGGGTTAAATGACTTGACCAGGGTCACACAGTGAGTATCTATCTGAGTCTTCCTGACTTCAGGCCCAGAGCTCTACCCACTTCATCACCTAGCTGCCAAAGCTCTACTTAGTAAGTACTTGTTCCCTTCAATCCATCCCCTCCATGTGAATTCAGAGTTTAAAAGTAGAAATACGTAAAGAAGAAGCTTCAAGTAGACTATTTACTGATATTCCTTACATATTACTTAGACTCAGTTAAATGGAATGATGATATTAATGACAAAAGCATAACATCACAGACTTAAGGTCAGAAGGGGCCTTGGAGTTCTTCTAGTCCAATCCCTCCATTTTACAGATAAGAAAACTGAGGCTTAGAGAGAGGAAGTGGTTTGCCCAAGGTCACACGCTATGGTAGGAGGAATACTTACCAAAGCAGTTATTATTGTTATTTTGTTGTTTTTTTGTCTAGGGTGGTGTTATAAATTTAGATCCCAGAGACCATCAAGTATGATCCCCTTATCTCACAGACTAGGAAAATGAGTCATGGTGAATTAAGTCATTTGCCCAGGGCCACCCAGTGAATAGTCTTCCCCCATTATATCTAAGGAAATCTCCTGTGGTTAACTGTTAGATGGGCTATGCCTATCTCTTGGCATTCCAGTCTTAAACCTGAGCTACCAGTCTAATCTGGCCAGCCTTGGTCCATTATATCTGATATAGTCAGTGTGAGATTGGGTTGGAATGACTTCACTGCAGAGAGAGAAGGCAGATGCAGAGGAAGGTCAAGTCACTGGTGACCTCCATGCTTCTTGTGTTACTTATGTTGTTAGCAGCTGATTATGGTAGCCTCTAACTGAGCAGTCCCCGTCATCCTAGCAGAATTAGAGAGCAATTGGTCTATGAGCATCCAGAAAATGAAGACAGAAGTAAATGTGCTGTGTGGCTTTAAGAACCATCCCCTGAAGATGATAACTACTGTAAACCATTGTTTATTGAATTTGTATAATTTTTGGTTTCGAGGGAGATAGTCGTCTCCAGAGCCATTGGCACGTCTGCCCTTCCCCTCCCAACCAAAGATGGCAATTTCATGACTGTTGTAAAACCGGGCTAAAGGAAAGGCTAGGAGAATTTTAGTTGGCATTGGGAAAACATCGAAAACTATAATATTTGTAAAGGGCTTAGCACAGTGTCTGGAACATAGTAGGCACTTAATACTTATTAGCTCCCCTCCCTTCCCTTCCCTCTTTGCTGCAGGGCAGTGGGGTGGCATGTGAAAGGACAGTGTTGGATCCTGTCCAGAAGCCCAGAGACCTTTTCAGAATTGGAGTCTGACCAAATGCACCCCAATTATGAGGGATGAGGTGGATGCATTAGCTTAAAAGGTTTAAAAAGAAAGACAGCTTCTGGTTTCATTCTAAATTGTAACTTTCTCACTCTAGGATTTCCAGTGAAGGGTGGATGAGGGTTCTCTGCAGAACTAAGGCTCCAGGCTTTCACTTGCAAGTCATGGCATCATCTTGCTGATGTCATGGTTCTCTTTGAGAATGAAGGACAAACCACAAGGCTCCAGGTACTTTCCCAAATGCTACTAGAGACAGCAACTGCTTATACATGGCAGATAGAGCACATATACTGGCTGCCTCTTCTTTTGTGTCTCTGCCTGAACAATGAGTTTTTGAGTTTAAAGTGTCAGAGATGCTGAAATCCCTTGTCAAGGTTGACGTCAGCAGAAATTTCTGGTATCCAAGAGGATGACCACTGACCAGAGGAGGAACCCAAGCTCTGGCCTGATTGGTCAGAACTCCTTCAGAATTGCCTCAGCCATACTGTGGGGCCATTCCTGACCTCATCCATATGGTGAGTCAATCATGGAAAGTGATACTCTGGCATTCAGCACTAGTATCTAATAGGAGAACCCCGATGCTGAGGGGACAGCACCTAATTCATATGGTCATTGAGATAAGAAGGCTGTCCTCTGGCCAGCAGCAATAGAGCCATAGGCAGTGAAGTGGGGGAGGGAGCCATACTTATGGCAGGACTCGGGTCTTTTCATGGGGCACAGTACTAAGGTCCCAGCACCTGAAGCCTTCAGAACAGTGTTCCCAATTTGTCACAGGGAGATGATTGCAGCATTCATAGCAGAACTCAGGTTCTCTCATAGAGTAAAATGTGAAGGCCCTAGTAAAGGGGGCCAGTCCTCAGGCCTCAGCATAGGGGAGGAAGTATGCAATGGAACAACTCACAGTTTCACTCAGGCTCCTGCAAAAAGGATTAGCACTTAGGACTCCCCATACAGTCTCCAGTCATGGCAGTGCCTGTAGAAAAGTTCCTGCTCCAGTACTGGGGGCTAGCAGGGGCCACAGAAATGCATGAGGAAGGCAACACTAAACCTTAAAATAGGAGGGAAGGCAGGCTCCAGTAATGACAAGTGCCTTTGGCAGAAAACCCCGGCACGGGGAAGTTTAGTGTCTGGCACATAGTGAAGGCTTAACAAATGCTTGTTGACTCTATCTCACCCCTCACAGAAAAAGGGGAGTGACTGACGTTCAAAGCATCTCAAGGAGAAAGGATTTAGAATTCCCTCCTCCCCTCTCTAGGGCTTCCAGGGAGGGGGAGGTACTGGCTGGTGGGCTCCAAAGCCATACAGTGGGAGTCTCTACTTCCTCTCTGCTTATACTTTCGCTTTGACCCTTTACAATCTAGCTTCTGACATTATTATTATTATTCCACCAAAACTTTTCTTTCCAAAGTTACTAATGATCCCCACTTGCCAAATCCAATGGTCTTTTCTCAATCCTTCAATCTACTTAACCTCTCTTTAGCCTTTGACAAACTTTTTTTTTTTTTGCAGGGCAATTGGGGTTAAGTGACTTGCTAGTTTTTGTGTGAAGTGTCTGAGGCTGGATTTGAACTCAGGTCCTCCTGCCTCCAGGGCAGTGCTCTATTCACTGTGCCACCCAGCCGCTTCATCCTTTGGCACTCTCGATCACCCTCTTCTCCATAATACTCTCTTCTTTCTAGGTTTTTGGTGCCCTGCTTTCTCCTGGTTTTCCTCCTCCCTGTCTGATCTCTCATTCTCAATCCATGTTGCTGGGCCATCCTGCAGATCATGCCCTTTAACCATGGGTGATGCTTACATTCTGTCCTGGGCCCTTTTCTATCTTCCCTCTATTCTATTTCACTTGATCTTATCAACTTTCATGGATTTAATTACCATCTCTATGCTGATGATTCCCAAATTTACTTATCCTGCCCCAGCCTCTCTGCTAACCTACAATCTTACATCGCCAAATGCCTTTCAGATATCTCAAACTGGATGTCTAGTAGACATTTCAAGCTCAATACTCCAAAATATAACTCATTATCTTTTTCCCCTAAACCTTTCCTGTTCCTACTTGCCCTATCACTGTAAGCATCTCATTCCCTATTACACCATCCTCCCGGTCCTTCTTGATCATAGAGAGACGCCATTTGCCCAATTTATTGATTACTGTGAGCCTAACTAATAAATTGATCATGTTCAGAACTATATCTCTCAGTTTTTCTTAGTTTTCAAACATAACAATCGGCAACCCCAGATGTGATTGAGGGATGGAGTCTGGTTCCTAGGCATCCTCTTAGCCTTGAGTGCTCCAGGGAAATTTTTCCCTGAAGAATTTCTCTGTGTAGGACAGCACCAGAGACCTGACTTCCCCTTTCAGTCTCAACCCTTCAGAGACAAAGTAGAGTTTACTCATTTGGATATTTTGAGGCTACTATAGAGTTTTGGCCTAATTTCAATATTGTTGTGTCTCAGAGAATAGGGGGGACAGGTTGAGAGACAGGGGAACCCCTGATGAGTAGAGTAGTCAGAACACACATTATTATCAATTAAATTCACTATCTTATATAGGTACAGTTCATGGTGCCCCAAAACAATTAAACTAAGTAACATCAAAGGTCACTGATTACAGATCACCATAACATATATGATAATAATGAATAAGTTTGAAATATTGCAAGAATTACCAAAATAATGACAGGGAAACACAATGTGAACACATGCTATTGGAAAAATGGCACCAAGAGGCTTGCTCGATGCAGGGTCCCCACAAAATTTTCAAATCATAAAAAAAATGCGATATCTTCAAAGTGCAACAATGCAAAGCACAATAATATAAGGTATGCCTGTACAAAATAAGATATGTACAGGATTAATAAGAAATAATTAAAAGACGGAAAGCACTAGAAGTAAGAAGTGTTAGGTAAAGCTTAACATAAAAGGTGGAATTTTATTTGGGATTTAAAGGAAGGGAGGGGAAAGGGAGGGAGGAAGGGGATGGCTAGGTAGCTCAGTGAATAGAGTACTAGCCCTGGAGTCAGGAGAACCTGAGCTCAAATTTGGCCTCAGACACTTAATACTTACTAGCTGTGTGACCTTAGGCAAGTCACTTAGCCCCAAATGCCCTTCCTTCTCCCCTCCAAAAAGCAAAAATAAATAAATAAATAAATGAAAAATAAAAGAAGCCAGAGGGGTCAGTAATCAGAACAAAAGAGGAAGAGAATTCCAGGCATGAAGGACAGTAGGAGTGAATGCCAGGAGTGGAGAGGTGGCATATTCGTGGAACATCCAGGAAGTCAGGGTCACTGTATCAAACAGTATGTGTCAGGGAGCAAGGTATAAGAAAACTGGAAAGATGGGAGGGGGCTATATTATGAAGGACTTTGAATGCCAAACAGATCATTTTGTATTTACTCCTGGAGGGAGTAGGGAGCCATTGGAGTTTATTGAGTAGGAGGGAGATGTGGTTAGACCTGTGCAGATGATGGATTACATGGGGAGAGACTTTAGGCAGGCAGACTCACCAGCAGGCTAGTACAATAAACCAGGTGTGAGGTCATGAGGGTACCCACTAGGGTGGTAGCAGTGTCCGAGCAAAGTGGTGAATTCAAGGGATGTTGCAAACGAGAAATTGACAGTCCTTGGCAACAGATTAGATATGGGGCATGAGAGATAGTAAGGAATCCAGTATGACTCCTAGGTTGGGAGCCTGGGAGCCTGAAGGTCTTGCCGAGGGACCTTGGTGTTGCCCTCTACAGTAATAGGGAAAGTAGATGGGGGGGCATTTTAGGGGGGAAGGATAATGAGTTCTGCTTAAGTTTAAGTTTTGAGTTTATTGATGATTAAGATTGAGTTTAAGATATCTACTGGACATCCAGTTTGAGATGTCTTAAAGGCAGTCAGAGATGGGAGATTGAAGATCTGTGGAGAGACTGAGGCAGGAAAGGTTCTAGGAGAGTTGTTGAGATAGAAAAGTGAAGTAGTACAGAGGGAGAAGAAGACCTAGGAGAGAACGCTGAGGGTCACCTCCAGTTAAAGGGTATGATGTGGAGGAGGCTCCAACAAGGGAGACAGAGAAGGTGTGGTCAGATAGGCAGGGGGGAAAGCTGGAGACAGTGGTGTCAAGAAAAGCTAGAGAGAAGAGTGTCTCAAGGAGAGAGTGATAGATGTGTCAAAGGCTGCAGAGAGGTCAGGAAGGATGAAGGCTGAGAAAAAGTCATTGGATTTGGCAACCAGGACATCATTAGGAATTTTGGAGAGAGTAGTTTCAGTGGAATAATACTGTCATAAACCATATTGTAAGGGGTTAGGAAGAGAGAAAATGGAAGCAACTATTGTAGATGGCCTTTTCAAGGAGTTTAGCTACAAAGGGCAGGAGAGATACAGCTCTACAGTAGGGAATAGAAGAATCAAATGAGAGTTTTTTCAGGATGGGGAGAAATGGATGTGTTTGCAGGGAAGAAGGGAATGAATCAGTAGGGGGAAAGATTAAAAATAAGTAAAAGTGTGGGGATGGCAGAGGGGGTAATCTGTTGGAGGAGACAGGTAGAATGGGGTTCTCTAAACAGGTAGAGGGGCTAACCTTGATAAAAAGCAAGTCTACGGGGTGAAGGAGAAGAAAATGCCAGGAGATACCTCAGTGAGAGAAGATGAGGAAGAGGAGAGAACAGGGAGCTACAGAGAGTGGCTTCAATTTTTTCTGTAAAATATGAGGCAGGTTGTCAGCTAAGAGAGTTGGGGGAAGCTTGAGGAGGACTTAAAAGGGAAGTAAAGTAGGATTGCCTAGCAGTAGTGAGGGTCTAGGGCCTGTAATGAATGAATACATTATTTGAGGTTATGTAATATAAATTTGTAGTGGACCTAGTCAGAACAGTTGCATGATTTTCTCTTCCGTTGTTCAGGAGCATGTGTGTAGGGGGAAAGACAACAAATGGTGGAGTGATCCATCTTCCATTCAGCCAGCAAAGTGATTTTCCTAAAGTTCAGGCCTGACCATGCTCACCCCTCCTCTCCCCCCCAGTAAACTACCAGTGGCTTCCTATTGCCTCCAGGATCAACTACAAAACGTCCTTTTTGGGGCATTGCTAGCTGGCAAAGTGAATAGGGCACTGGCCCTGGAGTCAGGAGGACCTGAGTTCAAATTTGACCTCAGACACATAACACTTACTAAACGTATGACTTTGGGCAAGTCACTTAACCCCAACTGCCCTGCCTTCCCTCCTCCAAAAGGCAAAAGAAAAAAAAGTTGTTTGGCATTCAAAGCCCTTCATAACCTAGCCCCCTCCTACCTTTCCAGTTTTCTTATACTTTATTCCTGCCTTATACTCTTTGATTCAGTGATAATTCCTGGCTGATTTACTAATAAGACATTTCATCTCTTTTCTCCAGGCGCTTTTTAATTGGTGGGGGAAAAATAAAAGTTTCCCAATGAAATACGTAAATCTATGTCACTAAAATCTTCCTCTCTTTTGGTTTCTGACACAGAAGAGAAGAAAGACCAGTTCTTAGAGAGGGGTGCCGAAGTGGTAATCATATCTTTCTCTCCCCACCTGCACCATCTTCCTCAACTAGCTGGAAGAGGGAGGGACTGAGATACAAGTCATAGCTTGCAGCTGTGAGAGGAGCTACAGATATTGTAGTGCCAATAAAACCTCAGAGCTGATCTGTGGCCTAGCTACGGGAGCTTGAAGTGACTCAAGTGGATGGGAGAACAGGGTCCAGGGCATATATAGCCTTTAGGCTGGACAGAGATTAGGGAGACAATACTCAGTGCTAGGGATTAATGAAGAAAATACCTCATTGTCCTTAGGTATGTATTTCCTTTAAAAGAGTACCTTTCCTACCATTCTTAGACTATTTAAGACCATTCTGAGGATCTAGAGAGGGAAACTACTTCAAAGATCACATAGTCTAATCCTCTAATTTTAGAAATTGGGATAGTTTTGATGTAAAGGAAATAATGAATACATGAATGACAATTTATTAAGTGCTTACCATGAGTCAGCCGTGTTAAATGCTGTTGATACAAAGACAAAGGAAGTCATTCTTTTTTTTTGTTTTGTTTTTTGGAGGGCAATTGGGGTTGACTTGCCCAAGGTCACACGGAGAGTTTTGTGTTAAGTGTCTGAGGTCAAACTTGAACTCAAGTCCTCCTGACTCAAGGGCCAGTGCTCTATTCACTACACCACCTAGCCACCCTGGAAGACATTCTTTACCCTTAAAAGTTTCCATTCTATTGGGGCAAGCAAGAAAATGGTGGCCCGAAGTAGGATAAATGAAGGGCGGGATGATGGTTTCTGCCAATCAGATGACACCACTGCTTAATTATATTCATTAGACCATTCTCACTTCATACAACAGGAAAGAGCTTGGCACAATGGAAAATGAGTTATAAAGTAAAGATCTAGAAACAGGTCTTCCGCTAGCAAATGACAGGGCCTTGGGGAACACAAACTTCCCTGAGGGGTTTGGTCCAAAGAATCTTTGAGTTCTATGCTCTTATAGTAAATACAGCAGGAAAGTAAGTTGAAGCCTGATTGTAGAAGGCTTTAAATACCAAGTTAAGCAATTTGTATTTTATACTATAAACAACAGGAACTCCAGAAAATTTTTAAGCATGGGAATGACATGGCCAGACCTAGACCTCACAATCATTTTTGCAATTGTATTTCAGATGAAGAAAGTTATCATAATAGCTTAGGCAAGAGTTATGAGGGCCTGAACTAGGATAGTGAGCAGAAATAAAAAGAAAGATATACATTAAAAAAAATGTGATGAGAGAGAGGGAAGAGATAAGGGTATGAACCTAAGTGACTGGGGAGGGGAAAAAGAATAATCATTTATATGGCACCTACTAGATAGGTGCCAGACACTGGGCTAAGTGCTTTAAAAATATTATTTGATCCTCACCACAACCCTGTGAGGTGGGTGCTGTTACTCCCATTTTAAGAGTGGAGGAAATTAAGGCAGAGGGTCATATAGCTAGTAAATGCCAGAGACTAAATTTGAACTTGGATCTTCTTGACTCCAGTCCCCGTGCCACCCAGAAGAGGCAGATGTGTTTATAGTGAGAGGGGGAAGTGATGAATCAGAGGTGATGATGGCCTGAACTAGGGACGGGGCGATATTTAGCCCCATCAACCAAAGTGTCAAACAGTACAACAGTCATTATTCAGCAAGTGGGGAAAAAAGCTCATCTGGCTCTGGAAATGCCCCACAAATTGGTGTAACTGAAATCCCATGCTTAAGTAGCCAACCTAGCTCCTGGACCAGCTGTATACTTACTTGCTCCTGCTTGGGAACAGAAGCCCTTCTCTCTTCAGGTGGTCCAGGATTGGGTGAAGCAGCACAAGTCATCAAGTGCTCAGGGATTTGCTTAAAGGGAAAGTTGTCCTTTTTATCACACCACAAATTTTCAAATTCTGAATCCCCCTCAAATCATATGATGCCCCTCCCCCCACCCCCATCCTTTTCATTTTGTTTGCCAGATTTTTGTTATTTGGAGGTTTTTTGTTTTTTACTATGATTTTGTTTGTGCTTTTTTTTGGTTCTGGTTCTTATTTAAACTATAATTGTAATTTAAAAAAAAAGAAAAGAAAAGAAAAGAAAAGAAAATGGTGGTCAAGGAAGCAAGCCTTGGTTTGAGAAGTCACAGGGTCTGTGGGTGGAGTCACAGGGGAGTCAATTGGTAAGCCTTTTCCAGAGGCATTACTAGTAGTGATTTGGGTATTGTACCCAGAGCAAAAGGTAGAAAAAGGAAGTGGGGAAAGATGGTAGCAGCAGGACAGACAGTTGGGCAGGCAGGGGGGTGAGATAAGAAGTGTGGTTGGGTCAGCTAGATTTAGAGGGCCAAGAGATTTTGTGCCAGTCAACTCAAGAGTCAGGGCAACATGGTCCCACTGTAGTGGTTCCAAGGCAAATGGATTGAGTCCTCCAGAGCACAATTTTAGAAGTGGAGGTCAGGTGAGTACAACCGCAATGTATAGAGCAAGTAGAAAACCAGGACTGATGGGTCAGATGGGAAGCAAAAGAAAGAGGCCTGGATTTTGAGTTTGAGGACCCTGGTTCAAATCCAAGCTTTACCCACTTACTATCCATGTGCCCTCGGGTGAGGGCCCAGTTACTTCTCTGAGCCTGAGTCTTCATCTGTAGAAGGACAAGTTTGGACTAAATGATCTCTAACCACCTCCTAGCTCTAAAGGTTGGACTTTATTCGCTGAGATCTAGAGAGCGACTTGCTTAAGGTGGCAGAACAATTCAAGACAAATTTTTTAGATGCTTACTGTGTTCAAGACATTGGGGAAGTAGTGAATGTAGAGTGAATGGAAGTAGTGAATGTAGAGTGCTGGACTTGGGCTTCAAGATAATCTGAATATCAATCCTGCCTCAGATTCTTACTAGAAACCTGACCCTGGGGGGCCGATAAGTGGTATAGTGAATAGAGCATTGGCCCAGGAGTCAGGTGGACCTGAGTTCGAATTTGGCCTCAGACACTTAACATTTGCTAGCTGTGTGGCCTTGGGCAAGTCACTTAACTCCAATTGCCCTGCCCTTCCTCCTCCAAAAAGAAAAAAAAAAAGAAGAAGAAGTAGGAATTTAGAAACTTGACCCTAGGGAAATCATTTCACCTTTCTGACCTCAGTTTTCTCATCTGTCAAAAAGGTATAATAATAGTGCCTACCTTACCAAGTTGTTGTGAGGGTAGAATAAGATAAGATATGCAAAATACTTTGGAAATCACTATATAAATGCAAACTAGTTATTATGGAGGAGACTGGGATTTGAATTATATAGTTGGTGATTATGGGATCATAGATTTAGAGTTGAATGAAGTCATTTGGTAAAAGTCACAAGAAAAGTTGCAGAGTCAGGTTTAAAACCACATCCTCTTATGCCAGATATCAGTTTTTTTCACTTATTATGCTGATACTCATAGGTATAGATAGATATGTGTCTTCTGGCACGAAGAGTCTTGGGGGCGACTGGGACAATTCTCTTACTTTTGATACCTTGTACTCTAAAAGGTTTAGGGTTCCTAAGTGAAACAATAGTCCGTTGTATGTGGCTCCCACTGAACACTGTTGTGTCAAACTGCCTGTGTGCTCCACACCCCCAACCCTCATTGGTAGAGTTGGTAGCAGCCAACTTTCAGGCCTTAGATACTCTGAGAATGCTACTTTGAAGACAGCCTGCCTGGTTTCTTCCCTCTGTGGGTTGTTTTGAATTAGTTTGCCCAGATGTGGGTTTCATGACAGGGAGAAAATAAACACAGGAACTTCAACAAGCTCTAAGACCTTTTTTTCATGCTTCACTCTTCCCCCAAGTATGAAAATGCTTTTGCTGGGAAATAGTACTACCAAGGGAGGCAGTGTGGTTAGCGGAAAGAGGAATGGATTTGGAGTCAGAGGAAATGGATTAGAATTATGGTTTTGCTGCTACATATGTTGAACTTTCTTGGGTCTTTTCCTCCTCATTGATAAAATCAGGGTGTGCCAGTAAATGATCTCTGAAGTCCCTTCTAGATCAGAGATTTAGAACAGGAGGGAACCTTTAAGATCATTGAGTCTAAGATTAACCCATTCATTTTAGAGATCAGGAAACTGAGGTTCACACAGTAGGAATCACTCAGGATTTAAACCCAGGTACTCTGATGACAGATAGCACATTCTTTCTACTATATCATGTTGCTTTTCTGATAACAATAAATGGTTTATTATCAAAAGTGAAAGCTTAATTAAAATAAAAGTTTGTTTCCTGTACAGTCTGTCTTTGCAGTGCTTGGGACTTTCTAGGTTTGGGAAATATAATTTTGGAACATGAAATTGGCCCTTATCACCAAAGGGTGAGATCTGATTTATTGCCATTCACATTAAATTACTGCAATTTTTGAATACTGCTTGACAACCCAGAATGCCCAGAAGCTAGTTCGGGAATTGGGGAAATACCAGGGAAGTTATTTATCATTTTTTAATAAATCATTTCATATCCCACCAGAGTCATTTTATTTTGGGGTGGCTAGGTGGCACAGTGAATAGAGCACCCGCCCTGGAGTCAGGAGGACCTGAGTTCAAATCCGGTCTCAGACACTTAACACAAAACTAGCCATGAGACCTTGGGCAAGTCACATAACCCCAACTGCCCTCCAAAAAGCAGAAAAATAAAAAATCATTTCATTAGGAGCAGCAGCTAGGTAGAGTAGTGGCTAGTGTTCTGGAACTAGAATCAGGAAGACCTGAGTTCAAATGTGACCTCAGACACTTACTGGTGATGTGATCCTGGGTAAGTCACTTAACCTCTGTCTGCCTCAATTTCCTCAACTGTAAAATGGGCAAAATAATATTACCTACTTCTTAGGGTTGTTACAAAGATCAAATGAGATAATATTTAATGGCTGGCACATAAGAGGTACTTAATAAATGCTTGATTTTTTTTCTTCCTTTCTCTGTTTTTTTGAAGTCTAGGATATTAGAATTCACATGTCCTATTAACTAATGGGGTCAGGATAGAAAGAGAATGGGTAGAAGGAAAATCTATTATTTTATTATTATATAACATATAATAAATTAAAGAAGAAGGAAGAAAAAGAAAGGAAGATTTAATCTCACATGACCAAATTGAAGGGAATGCATGTTTTTCTAAGTGTTTTCTTTCTGTGCAGCCTCTGAAAGAGAGAAGCCAATATTTTTTTTCCATAATGAATTTTATTGATGTTGCAGTTTACATTGGGAATATTTCTGGGAATCTGTGCAAAGAAATATTTAAAAATCAGTCAGTAGGTCCTGAAATTAACCTGCTCATCTTGACTCATTGTCTCCCATTACCTAATTTTAAATTTTAAAGTAATTAAATCTACGATCCCATCAATGATGCTCTCAAGGAGAAGCAACCAACACTACCAAAAGAGCTTTTTTTCCAAAAATTGGTTCTCCCTAATAATTTGCCCAGGCTTACTTGGAATTTGGGTTTGGATGAGTAAATGCCTTTTAACCCTCATCAAAGACCTGGGCACTATTGAGGAACCATTTAGATTGTTCTAGAGTTTCACTTAGCTACCATGGAGAAAAAGGGTGAAACTAATGACCTTTATCCCTTTTTCCTTTAGCTACTCCTCAGTTCTTGCCACTCCCTTTAAACACAAGTCAGTGTCCCCTTCACTAACAAAAAGGGGGGCAAATCTCAAAGGCAATTATAAAGAGTTGGCAGTTTGATGGACAGAATTGTAATTTGGTTCATTAATTGGTTTTAATAGAAGAAGTATTTGTACAAGTTTAATATAGACTTCACTCTTTGTATATAATGCCAAGCATGCAGATAAGAGATATGTATCTAGTGTGGAAAAGAAATGCCAGAAAAACAAATCAAATAAAAAATCAATCAAATTGAAATCAACATATGCAAATGATTTGAATTCTCCCACTAGAAGAAAAAGAATTAAAGAACATAACAAGAAACAACACCCATCAATATGTTGCTTATGGGAAACACAATTCATAGAAAGAGATATTAGAGATATAGATAGATTAAAATTAGGAATTCCTTTTCAAAAGTAACATACAACTGAAAGCTTAAAAAATCAAGACTGGCAATAACAATGTCAGAAAATATTGAATGCAAAGGAGAAAATGGCAAGAGAGACAGATAAAGGCATTATATGGTAAAAGACTAACTAATAAATAATTTATTCTTAATTTACACACATCAATCGATTTGGCAGTTATATTTCTAAAAGAAAGGTTAATAACAATGTAAGAAGAAATAGACAAAAATGTCAAATAGTAAGGGATGTCAATGTTTCATTATCAGGAACCACAAATCTAGTAAATATATGAACAATAAAGAAAGATTAGGTTTTGATTATTTTTAAAAAATAATCCAGAAATAATAGTTATTTGGGGAGAACTAAGTAGAAGAAGCAGGGAATATACTTTTTTTTTCCAAGTTCATATGGGACTCTTAGAAAAATCGATCATATACTTGGTCAGAGAAAAACTTTTAGCAAATTGAAAAAAAGGTAAAAATTGTACATGTATTTTTATTTTATAATACAATAAAATTAGAAACAAATGACAATAATATGAGTAAAAGATAAGTTACATGGGAAAAAAAACCTGACAAGCTATCAAATAACTAGGTTAGAGGATAAATAAGATAAATAACAATATATTTAAAAGATGACGAAGACACAAACACTACATGCCAAAATCTATGGGATGTAGCCAAAGCAATTTGAGAGGCAAATGTGTAGTGTTGAACTCCTACATTATTAATGAAAGGAAGAAAGTACATTAATTAAGCCTGTACTTAAAGAAGCTAGAAAAGGGACAATGTAATAGACCAAATGAAAATTTTTAAAAATAGGGATAAAATTAGGAGCAAAAATAAATTTATTAGAAAATGGAAGAACAATTGAGTTAATATTCCATATCCTAGAGCATGTCATAATAAATTCCAGCTGGATAATAGACTTAAATATTTTTAAAAATGCTTTTAAAAAAGGTAGAAGCAAAGAGAATAGTATATGTCATTTGTGGAGGAGAAATACATTTTAAATCTATTAAGCAGAAGATATTGCTAGAAACCACATAGATATGCTCAGTGAAATTATATTTTTTACACAAGACATTCCATCTCCAGTCTCTGGGCATTTTCACTGATTGTTCCCCATGCCTGGAATCTCTTCCTTCTCATCTTTATCTTCTGGCTTCCTTCAAGTTCCAGCCAAAAATCTTTCTATAGGATTCCCTATTGCCCTTTGTATTAGTGGCTTCCCTTTCATACTACTCCCAATTTATCCCATGTGTAGCTTGTTTATACAGAATTGTTTGCATATTGTTTCCTGCATCAGGGGGAGTGTATCTTTCTTTGTACACCCATCATAGATGTTGGCCAATAAATGCTTGTTGATTGACTGACTTACTATAAAATTCTGTACACCCCCCAAAATATCAAAAGAAAAAGAAAAAAGATGTAGAAATATGGCAAAAAGATAGCAATTTGTCCTTCAACCAATTAAACAAACATTAAGAGCATGCAAGGCACTGTGGTCAAAACTAAACCAGCTTTGACTTTAGTGAGTTTACATTCTACTGGACACTTAAAATTTGTCAGTAACTATGAAAATGATTCAAGATTAATGGTCAATGCTTAAATAGTCAAAGAACACGAACAATTTGTGAAAGAAAGTAAATTATAAAAATCATTTGAAAACATGCCAAGCAAAGCCAAGAGAAATACAAATGAAAGACAAAGCTTAATGCTGATAAACTATGGATGAACATGGTGCTACACTCATATATAGCTAGTGGAATTGCTAATGGAATCTTTTGGGAAAGTAATTTGACAACATGGGGTGTCCCAGCGGTCTTAGTGCTTTAAACTGCAGTAAGACTTTTGGGACATGTATATTGGAAAAATATTTGAACTAACCATATGCTTATAATTGATAATTTCATTTTGGGGAACATGGTGCTGAGTGGTAACAGCAAGAAAAAATGAACTAAGAATTAAAAGATATTTATTTATAGAAATATTTTAAATTCAATTTTATTTTTCTCCCTCCCCCACCTATTGAGAAAGAAGTAAAGCAAAGCCTTTACAAATATGTTTAGTCACTCAAAGCAGATTCCAGAATTAGCCATATCTAAAAAAAGAAAAGTAAAAAAAAAAAAAAGAAAAAGCTTCAATCTATACTCTGAGACCTCTATCTGAAGGATGGATGTTTCATAAGGAGACCTTTGGAGCTGTGATTGATTCCATTGTGTTGAACAGAGTTCCTTAGTCTTTCAAAGTTATTTGTCTTTTTTTTTTTTTTAGGGCAATTGGGGTTAAGTGACTTGCCCAAGGTCACACGGCTAGTTTCTATGTTAAGTGTCTGAGGCTGGATCCGAACCCAGGTCCTCCAGGGCTGGTGCTCTATTCATTGTGCCACCTAGCTGCCCCCAAAGTTATTTGTCTTTATAGTATTGTGGCATACTATGAAATATTTACCTGCTTTTGCTCTCTTCACTTTGCATCTGTTCATAAAAATCTTCCCAGGTTTTTATTTTTAAACTATCTCCTTGACAATTTCTTACAACACAGTAGTATTCCATTATATAATACATATAACTTGTTCAGTCATTTCCCAACTAATGGGTACCCTCCTAGTTTCTAATTCTTTGCCACAATGAAAAGAGCTGCTATAAATATTTTTGTACAAATGGGTCCTTTGCCTCTTTCTTGATAATTGTTTCAAAGGATATGTACAGCTTAATAGTTTTTTGGGCATAGCTCCAAATTGCTTTCTAAAATGGCTGAAGGAGTTCACACTTCCACCAGTAGTTCATTAATGCACCTGTTTTCCCCTGACTCCTCCAGCATTTGTCATTTTTGGTATCTCAGAGTGGTTTTAATTTGCCTTTCTCTAATTATTAGTGATTTATTACTTTTTCTTATATGGCTATTGAGAATGTATTTTCCTCTGAAAATTGCCTATTCATATCATTTGACCTTTTATCAGTTGGGGAATGTTATTATTATGAATTTGAATCCTTTCTGTTTATGAAATGAGACCTTTATCAGTGAAACTTGTTGGAAAGAGTCTTCTCCAATTTCCTGCTTCTTGTGTAATTTTAGCTATCGTGTTTTTTTTTTTGCACTTAATAGTATTTTATTCATTTTCCAATTACATGTAAAGATAGTTTATAGCATTCCTATTTGGAAGATTTTGAGTTCCCAATTTTTCTCCCTCTCTCCTTTCCCTGCCCCCTCCCCAAGACAGCAGCAATCTGATATAGGTTATACATGTACAATCATGTTAAACATTTCTACATTAGTCATGTTGTGAAAGAAGAATCAGAACAAAAAGGAAAAACCACTAGGAAAAAAAAACAAGAAAAAAAGTGAAAACAACACACTTTGATTTGCATTCAGACTCCATAGTTCTTTCTCTGGAAGTGAACAGCATTTTCTATCATGAGTCTTTTGGAATTGTCTTGGGTCATCGTATTGCTGAGGAGAACTAAATGTATCCAAGTTGGTCATTTCACCACGTTGCTATTAATGTGTAAAATGTTCTCCTGCTTCTAGCAGCATTATTTGTAATGGGGGAAAAAACCAGCAACTTGTTAGAAACAAGCTAAATGTCCAAGGAGAGGGAAATGACTGTAAACATTATGGCATACAATGTTATTGAAATGGAATGTTTAAGGTCCTCATCTCTAAGATGAGGGGCTTGGATTAGATTACCTTTTAGATTCCTCCTAGTGCTAAAGCATGGGTGTGCTTTATACTGGTCCTTGAGAGATGATGGTTGAATTTTCAGTGTGAGCATTTACACCTCTGTAAACCGTACAAATCAGGACTTGATTTACTGCTTTGTTGATTGGTCTACAACACTTTAAAATAGTGATGGAGAAAATATTAATGATGCAGATTCAATTTTAAAAGTGTTTCGTTCATACATTTGAACTAACCATTAAGCATTTATTAACATACCATTGTGTTAATAGTCTTAAATTTCAGAAGGCAGAAACAGGTTTCCCGCCCCCTTATCCCAGACTGACTGGCAGAGACTACAATTCCCGGTATGCTAAGGGAATAAAGCCAGTCCTCTAGGGCGCACAGGTCAGGTGACAGGGAAAGCCCCGCCTCCGGCCGGCCTGACCCCGCCCACTCACCCTCCCTCCCTCCTTTGGGCCCCCTCCTCTCTGGTCATCCCCGGCAATTTGCCCTAGTTGCTGGAGACGGAAGCCGAGCGGGAGCGCTGGCGGCGGTGGGGAGAATGGGGGACTCCAAAGTGAAAGTGGCTGTACGGATCCGGCCCATGAACCGACGCGGTGAGTGGAGGGGCAGAGGGGAGGAGGAGGCACGAGGTGGGAGGGGGCCCGGGGCTCTCTCGCGGGGCTCGCGGGCGGGCGGCAGGTGCTCCGGGCGCCCTGGCCCCGCGTCCGGCCCGGATCCCGCCCCCCTTCCCGGAGCGCCACGTCCTGCCCCGGCTGGGCTGCCTCTTCTCAGAGCTGTCTGGGACTGCATGTCGGCCAGCCTCCCCCTGCTCAGCCCCTCAGGGGTCCCCTTCCCTCCTCCTCCTCCTTCTCCCTCCCTCTTCCACCTCTCTCTTCGTCCTCCACCAACTCTCTCCTGAGTCCTCCCTGCTCTTCCGAACTCCTCCTTCACCTCCCTCCTCCTCCTCCTTCTCTATCCTCCCTCCCTCTTCCTCGTCCTCTCTCCTCCTCCCTCTTTCTCCTTCTCTGTACTCCTCCACCTTCCTCTTCCTCCACCCCCCCCTTCCCTCCTCCACCTCCTTATCTTCCTTCTCCCTTTTCCCTCCTTCTCTGTCCTCCACCTCCTCTTCCTCCTTCCTCTTTTTCCTCCACCTCCCTCCTCCAGAAGTCAACATTCAGTGCCCCCGTGTGCCAGGCTCTTGTGCCCTAACTAGTGATACTGAGATAACAAGGGCCACAGCCCCTGCCCTCTGGGAGCTTACTCCAGGGGGTGGGTGAAGGTCCTCATATAAGCCTAATCTCAGGTGAAGGCTCGATGGAGCCCAAGAGGGGGTGGGGTGGACAAGTTACTAAGTCAGACCATAAACATTTATTAAACCTGTATGTCCTGGGCACTGTGCTCAGCGCTGGGGTGCACAGAAAGGCAAAAAAAAAAAAAAAGTCCAAACGTAACAAAAATCTGCCCCTGCTCTCAAGGAGCAAGACGGGAGAGAACAATTAAAAGTGAGAGTGGGGAAGACACTCCAGGAAAACTTCTGACCGTGATGGCACCATAACTGAGCGTCAGAAAAAGAATTTCTCATGTTCTTCAATCAGTCAGCTGGTATTTATTAAGCTGTGATGTACCAGACACTTTTAACCGTTTGGGATACAAGGAAAGGCAAAAACAAGCCCCCTGCTTTCAAAGACTTCAGAGTCTAATGGGAAAGACAACGTGGAAACAGCTATGTACAAACAAAATGTGTGCAGGATAAAGTGCGAGTATTCTCAGAGGGAAGGTACTAGGAGGCAGCTGCTGTTATCACCATTTTACAGTTGGGTAAACTGATCAAAACAGATTAAGTTACTTGATGAAGGTCAGACAGCTGGATTTGATGTCAAGTCTTCATTATTCTTCTTTATTCTAAACTGAGCTCTTTCCTCTGCCCCATCTAGCTACCCCTGCAAGGAGTAACACAGGGGAGCCTTCATTACTTTACTCTTCTTTGTAGGATTCTCTGGGAACCCCCCTCCCTTTTCTTAATAACAATAACATGCCTCTGTAGCAGTGTGTTTATTTATTTATCTATTCATTTGATTCTCTTAGCATCCCTGAGAAAGTGTGTAGGGTAGTGTAGCATTATTATTTACCCATTTTCCAGGTGAGGAAACTGAAGCCCAAAGAAGTGACTTGTCCTAGGATCTGACAACTAGTGGGTAGTATAGCAGGTTTAGGTAGAACCATCTTCTAACCCTACCTCTTTACCTTTTCCATTCCTTCTCCCTAAAACCTCATTTTCCAACACCAGTTTTCTATCTGGAATAGAACTGGGGAAAGCACAAGTTTTGAATACAAGGGCATTTTTTTCCTATGTAATTTATACCGGATGGATCTTTACCCCAAATTTAATCCTCAAATATTTAGCCCATGGCTGGATAAATAAAAGAGAATTTGGCTTAATCACTGTAAGAAAATAACTAAGTATAAAAACCTTATCTTTGTTTCAGCATACCTGATTCCTAAATACCAGACAGTGTTGAACAGTGTTTTAACAACACTGAGTTGGGACTGGGGGAAGGGACGATTTTTTTTTTTTTGTTTGTTTACTGTTGAGAAACTTCTGTTTTTACTTGAGGTCATATTTGTCATCTCATCAGCAAAAAGTTCTAGTACCCAGAGACTGCTGAAAGTGTATTTTGGAAACTTTTTCCATAATATTGTACAGAGAAAAAGAAAAAAAGGGAACTTTGGGTGAGAAACCAGGTAAAGGCTAAATCTTGTTCAGCACTGTTGTTCAGCACTGTTGTTCAGCAGTATAGTCCCAAGGCATGGGCTGGTAATTGACACGTTCTTAAGATTCCAAATTAATATGTAACTTCTCAGGTGCTACCAACAGCTGCTTCTGCAGGTTCTTGTTTCACAATTAAGTGAAGTTTTAAGCTTGTTGAATAGTTATGGTAAGTCACCTCATCACTTTGCAGAGCCAAGGATTTGGGCTACATGATTCTAGTAAGTTCCTGTCCAGCTATAAAAATTCTGTGATTCTGATGGAGAGAGAGGCAGGGGTTTATCTGCTGTCCTGTGAGTAGGAAGTTGATATTACTAATCCTTCATCAATAGAACATGTGCCTTGAGTTGTGTTCTCTGTAATGCTCAAGCTTGTATTTGTGAAAAGGTCAGGGGTACATTCTATGGCCAGAAGAGTTTTCTTCAGTCTAAAATTACCTCAAGTTCTCTGACCACAGATTGAACTCACAACCTTGGCCTCTTCAACACCATGCTCCAAACAGTAGAACTAAATTAGACAAAACAATAAAATTTTTTTATAAAGCCTTTGTCCTTTAGTTCAAGGACACTCTATTCTAGTTCATTGTACTTTTATGAACCCTAACTATAACTTTTTGAAAAGCATATCTGGGAAATTATCAGAGGAGAGGGACTTCAGAACAAGTGTGAAGTCTTTCTTACTGCCTTTTCACAAATACCTGAAAGGACATAGCTAAGCTGACATCTCACGTGGACATGTGTCAGATAGTTAGAACTTTTCTTTCCCAACATTATTTTGACATTTTTAGAAAGAAAGGTAGGGTTTTTATTTGAGATCCTAATATTCAGTGATTTGCAGGAATATAGCAGGATTGGGAGAATATTTGTATTTTAAAGATGGTAGGAGGAAGTTGCTTGGAAGTATTGAAAGTATAGCATTATTTCCTGAATGCAATTTGGCACATTCCTCTCCTTTCTCCTTTTCAGTTACTTTAACTCACTGTTTACCTTCAGTGCTTGTTCAAGTTTAAGATATTTGTGTTGATGAACTGTGGGTTGCTGATCAACTGTGTTTTATAATCTGGGTGTATGCATTCATTGACTTGGTTCTTTTTATATGGATCTCTTGAACAACTGAATTCCTCTGAGGAAGCCCTATAGTGGTCCAGGGCTCAATGCTGTCCATATGGTGTTATCTGGAAATTGATCATGTGGAGACTTCATCATCCACAAGGAATGTATTTGAATTTTGTGTAGGACATCTTACAGTGACATTGGTGAATTTTTTTTTTTTTTTTTGCTTAATGCCTTACCTGATTTGGATGTTCATCTTCCAGTGATGATTTATGGCCTGGTATGATGGAATATCGGGATGTTAGGAGAATCAAAATTGCAGGGTAATGAAAAGGCCTATAGTGGATGGTAGGAAGCTCCATTAATAATAACTTAGGTTTGACAAGTGGGGTAAAGGACATTACCAAGGACATGTTTGACTAGAAAAATAGATTGGTCAGGCATGTAGTGAGAGAGGGATAGTGTGACAGATAGTATCCAGGATATGGAAAGAGAATCAGGAAAACCTCCAGCATGTGATAGGTATTTAATAGAAGTTGCTAAGGTGTGAATGGATTGTAGGTTGCATTGATGGGGGGTGGGAGGGAGGGGAACCACTAATGACATGAGTGAGATCCCATTCATCTAGGTGTATGTTTTATAATTGACTTCTTGTTCACCCCCAAATGATTATTAATATGATTATAATATACTTTGTCAGTATAGTGTAGAAGTTTTGATGGGTACATAGAGTCACAGAGATGTGAAATTGGAAGAGACCTTAAAGGTGCCCAGGGTTGTTTGGATTTTTAATTTAACATTCAATCGATCTTTCTTAACCTTTTTTTTTTTTTGGAGAGGGGAAGGCAGGACTATTGGGGTTAAGTGACTTGCCCAGGGTCACACAGCTAGTTAAGTGTTAAGTGTCTGAGGCTGGATTTGACTTCTGACTCCAGGGCCAGTGCTTTATTCACTGCACCACCTAGCTGCCTCTCTATTTTTTTAAATAAAGAAAATAATTATAGTGTATTTTGTGGGGTGGAAAAGAGTTTCTCTGTCACCTTCATCTTGTACTGCATTATAATTCCTGAAGATTATAGAAATTTGTGTGTCACAATAGATCCTTTTTTTGAACTTTATTAGTCAGGAGCACAGAAGTTGAAATCTGGCCTCAGATACGGAATAGCTGTGTGACTCTAGGCAAGTCACTTAACCTCTGCCTCAGTTTCCTCATTTGTAAAATGGGGATAATAGTAATAGCATCTACTTCAGTGTTGTTGTGAGGATCAAATGAGATAATTGTGAAGCAATATGAAAATGTTCATCATCATCGTCATCGTCGTCATGCTAAAAAGTAGTTAACATACATTTGAGGGCACTGAGAAACTGCAGAGGGAACCTAAAGCTAGTGATTTATAAACTACCAGAGTTTGTAAAATACTGCTTAAAAATAGAACTGAATTTCTCTTTAGGAGAGAATTTTGAAATTGGTTAATTTTGAAAAAAACTTCAGTGACAGGTAAGTAGATACCACACCTTAGTAAAAGTTCAACCGGGTTTTTTCTGTCAAAGCATGTAAAACCCGGAAGGGACCTTGGAAATCATCTAATTCTAACACCTTATTTTATAGATGAGGAAACTATAATGAATTACTGGTTATATTGTATGTAATCTACTCTGAAGTTTGGAATTCCTCATAGCCTTATTTCAGGGCAAGGTTAAATTTTGGATGCCTCAGTACTGTGAGAAGTTTCCAGTTATGACCTGTTTATGTGTCAATCCCATGCATGTATGTATTTTTAGGATTTTTTACATTTATTAAATGAGCAAAGAGTGAGACCAGTTTTATTCAAAATTACACGTTAGGTAAATGAACTTAGTTATTTTGTATGTTAAATATAGAGCTCTAATTTAGCAGGTGGAAGATTTGTAATCAGGTCATAGATAATTCTTTGATGTGCTTATGTCAGGAATTAGAGATTTGTTTTTCTAAAGTGTTTTAAGTTCAATAGTGAGGAAAGAAAGGAAAATTTGTCATGACTTTGGGAAATTATCTCTTTATAGAAACTGGCCATCAGAATAAATTATCTTTCAGACTTGTACAGTTGACAGGGTGACTCCTGCTGTGTTCTGCATACTGTGAATGAAGTACATTCATTTGTACATAATTACTGGATGAATTAAAAGTGTTATAAGCATAACTTATAGCACCTGTTGGGTCATGAAGGCAGACACTGTGCTTATTCAGAAGTCTGAAGTTAGGTAACTAGTGTATTGGAGAAATTTTTAGTACTTATAAAAGGTTAATTGACAAATTTACTGAGTGCTTTTCCAAGGTTGTACATTATGTTGAAGATTAGCTGTTGTTTGAGAAAAGTCTTTGTTGTCTGGTGGGAGAAGACTGGACTTTGAATAGCAGGAGGAATTTATCTGAGTAGAGCAGGTGAGAAAGACTGTTTCAGAGGCAGGGAGCATGCAAGAGAAATTCTAATTCTAATACTAATTGCATACTAAAATGACAACATTAATATTAAGTATATAGTGCTTTTTGGGGATAGGGGAAAAACCTTTTAAGGTGCAGTTCTTACCATTGAGGAACTAGTTTATGATCTATTTGAGTAGATAACATACTAAATAGGTTAAACAACAATATAAGGTGCTTTGTCATTAAATGCCAAACGAGTAGTTTAGACAGTAGATACTATGGTACTACAGGAGTTTTAGGCCTGGAGTCAGGAAGACCTGAATTGAAATCCGGCTTCAGACATTTACTAGCTGTGTGACCCTTGGAAAGTCATTTGTCTTAATCCACTGGAGAAGGAAATGGCAAACCTCTCCATGGACAACACTGGCATCCATGAGATCACAAAGAGTTGGACGTGATTGAACAACAACAACAAAGAAGTTGAGTTGTTTGAAAAGGTATCTTGGGGATGACTGAATTTTAAGGATGGACAGGATTTGGATAGGCAGAGAACTAGAGGGAAAGACCATTTGGATAAGTACAGCCTGTGTGCTGGAGCCTGCTAGAAGCCTGTTGTTAAATTTTCAGTGTGGGCATTTATACCTTGGAAATAGGCAATACTATAACTGCACTTGATTTATTGTTTTGTTAATTGACTTAAGTGATGGAGAAAATGTTAATGCAGATAAAATTTAAAATTATGTCTTGTGCACATTCTTTGGTTGGAGGGCTGATTGTTAAACCTTTACTAGCACACCTTTGGAGAGGACAAGCAAAGGTGAAGAGACAGGAATGAGCAAGTTGTTTTGTGGGGGGGTTCTGTGGGTATATTAACTAGCTGATATGTAAAGGTTTTACTTTGTGCAGCAGGAGGGAAGGCTGGAAAGGTAGATTGGAGTCAGCTTTGAATTCTGGACAAAGAAATTTAGAGAATTATTTTCTAGATGCTTCCAATAAATATCAACTTCATAACTTCAAGTATGAATCCAGAAAGAAGCAGGAAGGAAAAGATTTTTTATGATTAAATTAAAAATTATAAGAAAGAAATTTCATATTTTCTGTTTAAATATCCAAATGTAAAACACCATCATTTAATATTTAAATTAAATTTGTTATATTTAAAATTTGTTATATTTAAATATTAAATTTAAATATTAAATATTAAATTTGTTATATTTAAATAACAAATGGATTAGTTGTTAAATTAAAGATACTTGTAAACTTTTTTCAGTGGTTTGTGTGAATTCTGTCCCTGAACCATGTCAAATTAGCCATCTCTGTAAGGAACTAGAAAGCTCTTGGAGGTTCTTGAGCATGGGATAATAAGATAAAATTTGGTAGATGTAACTCTAAAGCCTTGATTTAAAAAAAAAAAAACTCTACACAAGTACAAGATAGGGTAGGTAGCCCTGGCTAGACAGCAGTTTGTTTAGGGGTTTTAGAGGATTACAAACTTAATATGAGTAAAAAATGTGACATGGCAGCTAAAAAAGCAAATTTAATCTTAGGCCATGTTAATAAAAGCAGCATAGGATTCAGAGAAAGGAGGTGATAGTTCTTCTGAAGCAGCTAAGCAGTGGATAAAAATGCTGGGCCAGGAGTCAGGAAGACCAGGGTTTAAATCTGGCCCCAGACACTTAATATTTGTGTAACCCAGGCAAAGTTACTTAACTTCTAGACAAAGATTAATTTCTGCAACTGAAAAATGGACATAATAATGGCACCTGTCTCCCAGGGTTGTTGTAGGGGTCCAGTGAGATAACATTTGTAAAGTGCATAGCACAGTGCTTGGCCATCCTCATGGCAATAACATCTGGAGTTTATGTTCGTTCACCTGGGTGCCACAGCTTCGAAGAGTATAGCTAAGTTAGTGAAAAGGACTGGAGACCATGCCATCTGAGGGCTACTTGAAGGAGGGCGGTATGCTTACCTTGGAGAGCAGAAGACTTAGCAGAGTGCATGCTCGCTGTCTTCTGGGTACGCCCCTAAGACTTTTGGAGGGATCAGTGTTATTCTGTTGGGCCCCTGAAAGTATAACTAGCAGCAGTAGGTGAGATTTATGGAGAGGTAGGTTTTCATGGAGTATAAGGGAAAAATTTGTACCAAGTAGAGCTTTCCAAAAGTAGAGAAAGGTAATGGTTTCCCCATTACTGACTGTATTCAAGTTCACTGGCGTTGGGGCCCTTTAAGACTCTACCCAAACTCTGAGAGCCCACGGAAATCTCAGGCAAAGGACAGAGCAACTCAAGCAGGGTCCAAGAGGCACCTGGGTGTGTATTCTCCCCCGTGATTTTGGGGTATTGAGTATGCGCCGCTAACAGGGGAGCACTCCCCTGCCATGAGAAGCTTGTTACTGCTGAGGCATGTGGGATAAGAGAGTCGGGGGGAGGGGAAAGGAGCTAAAAGGAGGGAGGCAAGGTGAAAGTGAGAGGAGAGAGATGAAGTGATTGTAAACAAGAACGAGATTAAACGGTAAGACATTACATCTTGGTGTCAGGACTCCTTTGTCTGTTTGGAAGGAGCAGGCTCCCCCAAGGGGTTCGTAGGGACGAACCCACTACCAGAGTGACTAGAGCTGTGGTGGCAGCTGGAGAGAGGGTTGTAGAAGCAGCCCGGGTCGTAGGGGCGACCAGAGTGACCAGATTGCAGGGGCAGCTGGAGAAGGGCTTGTGGAGGCAAGCCGGGTCTTAGGGGCGACAGGAATCGTGTAAGGCAGTTGGAGTGCCGTAGAGGTGTCTGGAGAGGTGAGTTTGACGTATGCCCTGAAAGGCGGGCCCTAACACACTGGCAACTTTTTGTGTATTGTAGAGGGGCTTCTTGCTGAGGTGTATATTGGACTCACTGACCTCTAAGACCCCTTACAATTCAGGTGAAAGCATGAAATAAAAGGGGAAAAGGTCAGTGGAGTAAGTTGGTTTGGAACTTTGAAGCCCAAATTAATTATTTAAAGTTAAGTGTAGCACATGATGGAGACTGAATGTAGGGAGAAGGAAATTGGAAGAGGGGAATTATGTGTTTAAGAAGCAGGGTAAAGAAAAAAAAAACTAGTTGGAACATTCAGCATAGGCTTGAAGAAGTGAGAATCCAGCAGAAGGGAAATGAGGTTAGCAGCAGAGGACATGTAAGCAGGAATTCCTTTGAAGGAAGACTTGTTATATGTTCTGTTCTTCCCATGGAGAGTGTGGCTTCTTGAGGGCAGGAGGGTGATGAAAACATGTCTAGTACAAGAATTTTTCTTTCTATAGTACATATTCAGAGTCTATTCTTATATCAGGAATAATGGCCATTTTAAAAATAATTATTTTATGCCAGATGTCAGGGCTATGGATAACAATTGACAGAAATTTCTGCCTATGTTTTCTGGAACAGAAGGGAATTGTTTGCTTTCATCTGCTTGATATTCTGATGGTGAATGAGACACACATCAACCACAACAATCTTTTGTTCTCACTGTCAGCTCAATAACTTGGGTTTGGATTTATATAAAGAGGGTTGAAAGGCCCCTCCCTCCTTTTTTTTATAAATAAAATTCTTTTAGATTGAGATAATATCCATTTGAAGTTGTCATTTGTGTCTTCTAATTTTAGGGGTCAGTGCTACATGAATACTACTGATACTTGTTGCCATCATTAAGATATATATTTTTAGTTGTTTTTCCAGTAGTGGTCATGAATTTAGCATTTTTCCATCCATATACTTTTATCAGGTTACCCAGTTACCAGAATCGTACATTCTTGAGAAAGTTTGGTGGCATTTGATAGTATAGTATGTTGATATGGAACCCATCAAAGTTAATTGTTCCATAGGGAGATCAAAACTATGCCCTTAACTTTATCAATATGGAGGGCTGCCTATCTGACTTAAGCAACTGAAGATTCTGAGGAATGTAATATGACTAAAGATACATTTAGTTGGACAAATAATTTTGAAGTTACTATGTTGGTTTCTCCATCCATTTGGTAGGTATTGTATGAGATTCAAAAGAAATGTAAGTCATGGTACCTGTCCTCAAGGATACGAGAAACAGATTAAACAAGACTAATAAATGTATTTGCTAATGAACTTGCTGTATAGTGTTGACAGAAGCTTTAAGAAGTGAAAAGGCTATAATATGGTCCAAGGTCACTTTAAGGGAGCTTCCCAGAAGAGTTGGGTCTTCAGGTGGACCTTAAAGTATATGTAGGATATGGCCAGTCACATGTGGGTGGAGGTTGTGGGCTCTACATTAAAGAAGGGGTTCTGACTGGAAAGAGGAGTTTGGAGCCAAGGGAGATAAGGTACCATATTATGAAGGACCCTGAAGGCTAAATTGGGAAATTTAGATGATAGGATCATAGATTTGTGGCTGAAAGGGATTTTTGAGGTCATTTAGGCCAACCTCCTCATTTTATTGGTGGAAACACTTAGCTTAAATAATTGCCTAAGGTCACGCAGGTAGTGAGTGACAGAGATAAGCTCCACATTCAGAATTCTTTGCACTGTGCTGTCACACATCTGGCAACATCACACAGTGAGAACGTGGGATGTTTGGGGTATACAGCTTGGCTGTATCGTAGTCTGCTTTGAAAGAATTGTGTAATAGAAGAATGAAAAAGTAGTTAGAACTAACTTCTGTAGAGTATGCGTCTTGTGAGGTTATACAATTTCAGTGATTCTGCTATTGTCCATAGCATTGTTGGAATTCCTCTTCTGGGATTGCCTTCTCCCTCTTTAGTAGATTCTTTTGTAATTCTTTATGGTGACAAATTTTATTCTTTGAGAGTGGACTTGTATTTTTGAAAAGAAGAGATTGAGAACTAAGTTTATTGAAAAAATTGAATTTTTGAGGTTGTTAATGCCAGTTTTTGGTAAAGCATGTGTGCTTCTAAAACATTGGAACTGATTTTGGGGTGTGTGTGTGTGTGTGTGTGTGTGTGTGTGTGTGTGTTGTCTGTGTTTTGAAAGTGGAATTCAAAAAATATTTTGAGAAATGGAAGCATTGGAATTCATGTGTGGCCTCCAACATCAGTAAAATGACTTGCTTTTTTGGTTAAGTCAGGGTGTTTTCACTAAATATGATTATTTTATAGTTACATCTTGTACATGTTTTTATTTAAAGATAGTCTTGAATGGGAAAAAATTGGACTTTTTGGGTTATGTCTGCCTAATGTTATTCATTGTAGTGAAGATTTTTTAGCATACTCACATTGTTGTTCAGTAGAAGTTTCTTGCAAATTTTCATTTGTTTTAGAAAAATATATATTTTTAGTAATGATAAAAGTTTACCCCTGCATTTTTTCTTTTTGCTTTTTGGAGGGGGGAAGGTAGGGCAATTGGGGTTAAGTGACTTGCCCAAGGTAACATGGCTAGTTTTGTATTAAATGTCTGAGGTCAAATTTGAACTCAGGTCCTCCTGACTCCAGGACTGGTGCTCTATTTGCTGTGCCACCTAGCCTCCCCATTACTACTGCACTTTATAGAAGTAGCGACCTAATTGTTAAATCATCTCTTTGGCATTATTTTTTTCCTATCACCATATAGAAAAACATAATAGGTTTTAATTGGATCATACTGTTCTCTTTATTGTAGTTAATCCACAAAAGCCCGGCAGTCATGACTCTTCTCATTAGCTGCTGCTAAACTAATATGTAATTACTTTGATTAGAAAATAATATACTTTGATTTTTATAGAAACCTCTCTTTAAGAGGGCCAGCTGCTTCTCATTTGTCTTTGTGATATTTCTTTGAAGAATGTTGAGGTGTGCATGTCAGTTCCCATTTTACAGTTGGATAAACTGAGGTTGAAAGGATAATTAACTTCCCATAAGTTACCCATTGAGTCATTTGTGAAACTATTAGTGGTACCTAGGTCTTTTAGTCTGAAGAAACTATTATTAGGACTTGGGCTTTTTAGCCTGAAGATCTAGATTCTGTCCCCCAAATCAAAGATCTCCACGATCTTCAGAGTTCCAGTAAAACTTATTATGGTTGTTGCTCTATCTCTCCCATATATCCCATATGGCATATATGTAGGCATATATATATAGTCTGTGTATATAGAGAAAGCTTATGGCATAGTATGTATATCCTATGGATTATATGCTGCATGTCTGTACATATATGTGCTTTATCTTCCTGCTAGATATAAATGGCAACAGAGAAATGATGGCTTAGAATGTAAACTTCTTCAAGGAACATACAGAGATGGATGGTGGAAGATCATGACAAAACAGTGAAGAGCAGTGGAGAGGGACACCAGTCAAGAAAACTTGGTGTGATTCCCACCTAAACCAAATCATGCCAAGGTCACTTAAGAGTTGAAAGAAATAGTGAGGAGAGGGGGAAGCAAACAAAGTTCATCAGCACTTCTATAATAGATCACTTTTGTTAGTAAGCCTTTGTAATATGTGTCAGGCACAGCGCTGGTGAAACAAAGGTAAAAGACAGTCGTTGCCCTTGAGGAACTCACTATGAGAGGTTCCCCATCTTTTGCACTCTTTGGATTCCATTCAGCCATCACTATGCCCTGATCTGGGTACCTTCTCCTAGTAGGGGCTTAGCATATGTTTATTATAGTATTTATAACCTAATTGGGAGGATAGTATGCAAACAACTATGCCCAAACAAGCTATATTCAGAATAAATAGGAAATAATCAGTAATGGCACAACATTAAGAGAGACTGGGAAAGGTTTCTTGTAGAAAGTAGGATTTTAGTTGGGAATTGAAGGAAGTCAGAAAGCAGAGATGAGGAGGGAAAACATTCCAGGCATGGGGAACAGCCAGGGGAAATGCCTGGAGTCTAGATAGAGATGGAGTGTCTTGTCCATAGAGCAACAAGGAGACCAGTGTCATGAGATCAAAGAGTATGTGGGCGGGTATAAAGCATAAGCAGAAAGGAAAGGTAAGCAAAGGCTCTAGGTTAGTAAGTCTTTGAATTCCAAAAATAGGATTTCATATTTAATCTTGGAGGTGATAAGGAGCCACTCAAGTTTATTGAGATCTGGGGGGAGGATCCCACTTTAGGAAAATTACTTTGGTGGTAGAATGGAGGATGAAGTGGAGAGAGACTTTGGAGTAGAGGATGGGTTGGAGTGGTCAGGGGGACCAGCTAGCAAGCTATTGCTGTAGTCTGGGTGTGAGGTGATAAAGGTCTACACCAGAGTGGTGGCAGTGTCAGAGGAGAGAAAGGGGTGTAATTTGAGGAATGTTCCAGAGGTGAAATCGACAGGCTTTGGCAAAAGAATGCATATGGAAGGTGTGATAATGAGGAGTTAAGACCTAGGTTGTGAGCCTACATGACTAGAAGGAGGAGGTTTCCCTCGGCAGTGATGGAGAAATATAGCCCACATAGACAAAAGTTCTTTGAGGCCATCAGTAATTTTTAAGAGTGTAAAGGGTCAGGGCGGCTAGGTGGCGCAGTGAGTAGAGCGCCGGCCCTGGAGTCAGAAGGACCTGAGTTCGGATCCGGCCTCAGACACTTAACCCACACAAACAAAAACCTAGCCGTGTAACCTTGGGCAAGTTACTTAACCCCAATTGCCCTAAAAGGGGTGGCTAGGTGGCGCAGTGAGTAAGAGCGCCGGCCTCGGAGTTGGGATGACCCGAGATCGAATCCGGCCTCAGAAAATGAGCACCCACACACAAAATAATGACTAGCCGTGTAACCTTGAGCAAGTTACTTAACCCCAATTGCTTAAAAAAAAAAAAGAGTGTAAAGGGTCCTGAGACCAAAAAATTTGAGAGTCATTTGTTCTAGAGCAAGGGTTCTTTTTCTGTGTGTATAATGGACTCCTCTGACAGTCTCATGAACCCTGTAGACCCCCTTTTAGAATATTGTTTTTAATTGCATAAAATGAAATACATAGGGTTACAAAGGAACACAATTATTATACTATCATCAAAATATTTTTTTATTTTTGTCTTTTGCTTTTTGGAGGGGGGAAGGCAGGTCAGTTGGGGTTAAATGACTTGCCCAAGGTCATATGGCGAGTAAGTGTTAAGTGAGGCTGGATTTGAACTCAGATCATCCTGACTCCAGGGCAGGTACTCTATTCACTGTGCCACCTAGCTGTCCCCAAAATATTTTTTAAAAACCTAAGTTCATAGACTCCTGCTTAAGGTCATCTGCTCTAGAGGCACCACATTCTCCTTTAACCATTTCTGGTTCTTTATCCATCTTTTTATCAACCCCTTAAGTTTGGTGTTCTGACCTTGATCCTCAGCTCTTGGCATTCTCATTCATTCCTGTTGTTTCTACCTTCTCTTATGTGGAGATAATTCTCAGATCTCTATCTCTAAGCCTACCCTTGCAACATCTATTGCAATTTCCCCCTCCTCTTTATTCTGGCAGAATAATCTTAAATAGAATTTTTTGTAGCTTACTAATATAATATTGTGTATTATCATTATCTGCATATATGTTTATCCCCTTTCCAGAGTGAGCTCCATAAAGGTCTGTGGCCTTCACACATTAGTATGTATTTGCTGAGTGATTGAGATCATGGTTTTCCAACACTAGATAGATCTGGCAATCAGTGATTAGATTGGGCTGCTGAATTTTCGTGAAATACATCGGTGAGAGAAATATTAGTAAGGAAATTGCTAGGACTTCTTAAATAGGCTTTGCCCCTCTTATGAGAAAACCCTGTAAACTGTTTAGTTGGAATCTTCTGAATAGACTGAGAAGGAGGCTATTTACAAAGTTCTGAAAATCCCCTCATCTACCTTGTGAATTAAAAGCAAAAAAATAACTCCTACCAAAGTTGCCAACTTTCAATCTATTATATAAGCTATCCTTAAGGAAATGGAATACAAGCCTGGTAAATTGTAATTGTTATAAAGAGTTTGAAAGCATTACTTATGTTTGGGGTTGTTTGAATGCCATGTTTGGGTTTCTGAGCAATGAGGGGAGCTCATTTTCAAAAGGATATCTAGTATTTAAATTGAGGAAAACTTGTATTACTGGACTTTAGATGAAATTTGAAAACAATAATTTTCTAATTTTTCCTGAAGAAGTTAAGAAAGCTGAATGAAAAATTGGTAATCCAAAGGGATGCTTCCCTGTGATACATAAGTTACATAGTGTATTCCAAAAGTCTAAGCTATTGAAACCTAAAACTGCACTAAGACTTTTGGAATACCCTGTATGTAGGGGAGTATCCCAGGCCCAGCCCAAATTTTATTATGATGTCATTGGGGAGAAAGCAATAACTGGTGTGTACATAGCAGAAAGTCTTGTTTAAGATGATTATTCATTGTTAAATGATGACTCATTTGCTGGTTGGGTGTGCAAGATTATCAGCTGTTGATGTTTTCATTTTTAACCCAAGGAATTAGCCCTAGAAAAGGACTGCATTTGTTTGGCAAATGCTATAGGATCTAGTATTATTATTATTAACAACTAATTATTAATCATAATGATAGCACCTGACTGTGAGGTAGTGCTTTAAGGTTTGTCAGTGGGCTTTATGTACATTATCTCCTTTGATCCTCACAGCCTCTTCCGGTGCCCAGGTAGGCACTAAAGGTATAATTATCCGCATTTTACAAGTTAAGAAACTAGGGCTGAAAGAGATTAAATTGCTTCCCTGTCCATGGTCAGATAGCTGGTAAGTGTTGGAACTATAATCAAACTGGGTCAAAGGTTTATCTGGATTCAAAGTCCAGCACTCTCTTTAGAATCAGTGGTTTTGGCCAATTCACTCTCATGCTTTTAACTTAAAAAAACAAACCCCCAAAAACATTGTCTGTCTCATTGATTTTAAGATAGCACTGATTTTTTTTTTAGTATTTAATGCATCCCATATGTAACATTTAAGTCAATCTTAACCTATATTTTGTATACCCAAATGTTGAGAAACTGCTATTTATATGCCTACTGTATTTTGATAGGTGTATATATACTATTTTAATAAGGGAAATGTATATTAATTGGAGTCTGAAGCTTTTAAATTTTAATGATGTCTGGTTTGGGTTTTTTTGGGGGGTATTTTCATTTTAAAATTAAGGCTTATAAAAGAATCATACAGAGATTCATTAGAAGGATTGGACACAATTTTTCCATTCAGTCTTCAAACTTGACAGTCTGTATTCACTACTTGTGTATTCTGGGTAGTAAAAAAGCATTTATTTTTGTTTTGCTTTTTTGTCAGTGGAATCCTTGTCCTATTTGGCATTTTATCAGTAACTTAATTTTATTCAGACAGCTAATAAAAATATTTTATGGTACTGACTCCGAGAACCTTATAATCTCAGAGTTAGAGGGAATCTTAGAGGCCCATCTGGTTTAATACATATCTAGAACATCTCTGATAATTTGACATGTAGCTGTTGCAGTTGGACAGGTAGCCTTTGCTAGAAGACGTTTAGTGAACCTACTAACTCCTGTGTCAGTCTGTCCTACTTTTGGATAGTTTTATTTGGTAGGAAGTTTCTCTTCACATTGAGACCTAATCTGCCTTCCTGCAATTTCCACCTATTGTTCCCACTTCTCCTTTCTGGGACCTGGCAGAACAAATCTAATCCTTTTTCCATGTGACAATCCTTCAGATACTTAAAGAAATCATGTCCTCTCCATGCCCAGCTTTTCATTTTCTAGGCTCAACTCTCCAGTCCCTTCACCATTCCTGTTAGTATTCACTGTTGTACTTCAGCTTGTCAATGTCCTTCCCCAGTGGGTCATCAAGTTATTTATTAAGTACCTGTGTGCCAGGTACTATGTTAGAAATGCAAAGACAAGAATGAAAAAGTCTCTTTGCTCAAGTAACTTATGTTCTCATTGGGGAGACATGTACATAAACACATTGTGAAAATGCATTACCTAGAACTGAACAGAATATCTCAAATGTGTTCATAGATGTTCATCAAAGCAGGAAGATGACATACAGATGAGGCAAGTGTAGGCTGACTAGCTAGGTTAGCTGATAGGGCAGCAGGAAACAGCAGACATCAGGCTTCAGTAGCTTAGACTTTTGGAACGCCCCATGTAATTTATGTGTCTCGGGGAAGAATCCCTTTGGATTATCAAAAGGTCGCTCCCAACAGCCTTTTGGAGGCACCATGGTACCATGAAACATGTGGCTAAAGGGGAAGACAGGCGTTTGAATCCCAGATCTGCCACTTACCGCTAGTTTGACTTAGGCCAAGTAACTTAACCTCTCTTGGCCTTTGTTTCCTCATTTATAAAAGAAGGTGATTGGATTTGAGATGTTCTCTAAGGTCCAATCAGGTTCAAAATCTGTGAGCTCATTCTGTTGTTTTTTGCTTGGGCATGCTTCACTGATGTCATCTGTTCTATCCACATATTCAGAAGTCCTAGATAGGAAACTTTCTGCTTTTTTTTCTTAATATGCCTAAACAAAAAACGACTAGCAGTTTTGTTTGACTTGCTGACCTGAGATAATGTAGAACAGAAGATACAAACATAATCTAACAATAATAGCTAATCCAAAAATGATTTGACCCTGACAAGTGCTCAGCTGTGCCCTCTTCATTCATTTAGTTAGCACTGAACTTATAATAGGCTGTGTTCCAAAAGTATATTTGTGAGGTGGTTCTCTGGAACTTGAATCTTATACTCCCAAAGAAACAATGTTATAAATGGTAGTTAGGTTCCCAGATCCCTTCACAGAACACTATTTA
>WOXC01011628.1:0-84229 GCA_011680675.1 Gymnobelideus leadbeateri | reverse complement strand
GTTTTCTTGCAGAGATATTGGCATAATTTGTCATTCATTTCTCCAGCTCATTTTATAGATGAGGATGCTGAGGCAAACAGGGTGAAGTGACTTCTCCAGGGTCACATAGCCAGTAAGGTCTGAGGCCAGATTTGAACTCAGGTCTTCCTGACTCCAGACCTGGAACTCTTGAGGATCATAGATTTAGAAGGAACTTTAGAGATCCTCTAGTCAAGCCTCCTCATTGTATAAATGAAGGTACTGAAGCTCACTGAGGTCAAGGGACTACCCTAAGATCATACAGGTACTAAGTGACAGAACTTGGATTTCATCCCAAATCTTCTGACTCCAAACCCAAGGCTTTCCCCACCCCAACACACAGCCTCCTTCTTGGTATTGGTTGGCTGAGAAAATAAAGGATGACAAAAATCTGCTATGAATTCAGTAATGCTTTTAAATGAATTTGTATTTTTTTTTATCACAATAGCATCTATATATGCTAGCAAGCTATTAATACACATTTGTAAGCCTTGTTATTTTTTTAGTCTGTGGAAGGTGTGTTTGCTTATTTAGTAGACTGAGTCCTGCTGAGTATTTTGTTGGTGCTAAATAAAGATCAGAGTGACAATGCTTGTTCTTCCCCTAGAGTCCATGGATATGTATATTTTTAAAATTTGAATAACTATTTTATCATAATTGGTTTCCCTCATAATCCTATGGGTTTTATTTCATACACTTAATGACATAATTCTGAGAAGGATTCTATAGGCTTCTTCAGTTTGTCAAAGGGGTCCCCGATGCGAGAAAGGTTAGGAACCACTGGCCTATGGACTTGATTGCTTGGGATAACTCAGCAATCTCCCTCCTTTCCCAACCCCCCAGGAGTCCTTGGCCCACAGGTTGGGAGCCCATTGGATTAAGGCACAGCGAAGTCCCAGATTCAGTTGTCAAATGGTTGGAGACACTTGGTGCCAAATCTATAGAATGCACCAATAGCTCTGGCCAGGAATCTTACAGACACAGGATGGTCATGAGGAGCCATGAGGAGGAACATGGAAGGGATGGTACCACTGAGCAAGCATCTTCCATTGCAAACAGTGGCTGGTTGATGTCATCCTTGTATACATGAAAGATGGTGCCTTCTTTGGTCTGTAGTGATGACCTGCAAGCCTTGGAGAGAGCAGATGGCTCTAAACAGCAGAGGACCCTAAATCACTTGACTTTAGACTTTCTTTAGGAGAAATAACACTTTAAAGAGACAGTATAACATAGCAAAAGCAGTATTGAAGTCCAGTGGTCCCTGGTAAGGTGACACTTACCTGTGCGACCCTGGGTAAATTGCTTAATCTTTCTGAGTTGGTTTCCTCATCTAGAAAACGGATGGAGGGAGGATGAGGTTAACAATTGATGGGATTTATACTTATACTTGTAGAATCATGGAATGACAGATACAGAGCTAGAAGGCACATTGGAAACTTCTTCACCCAGCCCTCTCTTTTCAAAGATGAGGAAACTCAGACCCAGGAGAGGGTCACTGCCTTACCAGCAGGTGCCAGAGTGTGACTGACTCAGGTCCTTGGATTCCAGATTCAGTGCTCTGGAGCTGCTTGGAGCTAGGAAGACTAATCTTCTAGGGTTCAAATTTAGCCTCTGACACTATCTGTGTGACCCTGGAAAAGTTGCTTTATCCTGTTTGCCTCAGTTTTCTCATCTGTAAAATGAACTGGAGAAGGAAATGGCAAACAACTCTAGTATTTCTGCCAAGAAACCCCCCAAAAGGGGACACAGAGAGTCAGATGTGACTGAAAAGACTGAACAGCAAGCATTCCTTCTAGATCTAGAATAACAACAACCAAATAACAACCCCGATTTAGAGCTAGGCGGGGCAGTGTATAGCACACTGGGTTTGGAATCAGGAAGACCCAAGTTCAAATTTGCCCTCAGATGCTAATTAGTTGTGTGCACCTATCACTTCTGCCTCAGTTTCCTCAACTATAAAATGTGGATCCTATGAATCTACCTCATGGGGCTATTATGGGGATCAGCTGGGATAAGATTTGTAATTAGCACAATTAGCACAATACCCAGCACACAGTAGGTGTCACATAAATACTCCCCAATGTGACCTTGTATTTGTTTTAAATCTAGTGAATGTACACACATGTGCATGCTGTCTGCAGGGACTGTTTTCCAGCTGGTCTTTGTGTCCCCATTGCCTGGTGATGGCCACATGGGAGGCATTTATGCTTTTTGATGGCTTATGGACATGATAACTTCTATAAATTGGGCTGAACCTGTGCTTTTACTGGTGTTGAGAACCTTCAAAGTGGAGAATCCCTCCTCAGATACAGAGAGGCTACTCCTTAGTAACTTCTAGGCCTAGGCTACTGATTGAGGGATTTGTCCAAGGACAGTGTACATACAATGCTAGTATGTGTTAGGACTTGAATCCTTATCTTTTTAGTTCACTCCATTAGTTCACACTGCCCCACTATTCAGGGAAGATTTGTTTATAAAGAACACTGAAAGGACAACATTTTTCTGAATCCTAGGCCTGATGAGTAGCAGGCAGAAGAATGGGATAGTGTATTTATTTATTTTTGGCCTTTTTATTTCACTGAAGCCAGATAACGGGACTCCTCCAAACTCTGGTCTATTTTCAGTAATCACTGATGCAGGTAGGATGGGGAATATGCTACGATGCCCAGAGGCTATTGTTTCCATTAGGAAGAATAATGACCTTGGCTTAACTATCAAGAATGTGCCCAAATTATCTGAGGGTGAGGGAAGAGATAACTAGAGCCTCCCTTGGAATAGTCTGGCTTTCCTGAAGCCCCTTATTTATGCTCTGGATGGGAATAATGGGAGGAGGCAAGAATCTCAGATGGTCATCAAATGTCACACAAATGATTATTTATTAATAGTATTTTTTCATCTTAAAAATTAACTCTTCTAAGGGGCCAGGCCAAGCTCTGGGCATCAAAGGTACAATTTTGTTTTAAAAATATAAGCTGTTTCCAGGTGCTTTGGAGCATAGGGATGCCTTTCACTAATGGAAATGATATTCACTCAGTTTTTCTCAGCCTTAAAAATAGGAAAGGGGACCAAACAGGCTTTCATCTCCAAAGGCACTCTCCCATGCCCCAGGCCAACTTTGTTGTTAAGTCATTTCAGTCATGTCTGACTCTTCATG
This sequence comes from Gymnobelideus leadbeateri, assembly GCA_011680675.1. NCBI lineage: Eukaryota > Metazoa > Chordata > Mammalia > Diprotodontia > Petauridae > Gymnobelideus > Gymnobelideus leadbeateri. Next base: position 81,057 of record WOXC01011628.1, on the reverse strand, counting down.
AGCCTATCTGGGATTTTCTTGGCAGAGGTACTGGAGTGGTTTGCCATTTCCTTCTCCAGCTCATTTTACAGATGAGGAAACTGAGATAAATAGGGTTAAGTGACTTGCCCAGAGTCACATAGCTAGCAGGTGTTTGAGGTCACATTTGAATTCAGATCTTACTGACTCCAGGCCATGTTTTATCCACCACACCACCTAGCTACCTCTTAAGGAAGTCCAGTTGTCCGGTGGAACATAGTTTATTTGAGGATAGATTAATCACAAGAAGCCAATTTCTTTCTTTCTTTAAAACTAATTCATGTGGACCTGGCATCAGGAAGACATGGATTCAAATCCTGCCTTAGTAAACTTACTAGGTATACAACCTTGGACAAGTCATTCAATCTCATAGAGTCTCAGTTATCTTGTCTGCAAAATGGGGTGGGGGGAGGTAGCATGGCAGCAGATAGAGATTTAATCTTGGACTTAGGGATTCCTGGATTCAAGTTCTTCCTTTGAGGTATATTGGCTATGTAACCCTGGGCAAATCATTTAAGCTTTCAGTACTTAGGCAACTCTAAGACTATACACTGTGGAGCAGGTACCCATCTGCACTTTATATTTCTCCAAGAGAACGTTAGCTTTTGGAGGGCAGGGTTTTTTTTTTTTTTTGGTCCTGTATCTCCAGAACCTAGCACTGTGACTGGCCTTGCTAGTGAGAGGCTTCTATCCATGCAGATCTACACCTTCTCTGTATCTCACAGTCATAGGAGAGTGGCCTGGAAGACCCTTACTAATTCACCTTGCTTTGTTGTTTTTTGGTACCTGGTACCCAGTAGCCATTTATTAAATGTTTGTTCAAGGAATGAATGAATGAATGAGCAGAGAGATGTTTAGTTTAAAGAAGAGATGACCTAGGGCATGGCAATGGTCTTTAGGATTTGGAGGGTAAAAGAGAGATTAGATTTATTCTTCTTGTCCCTATTGGATAGAGCTAGGAATAAAGGGTGGGAACTGGGAAGAGGCAGATTTAGAAGGAATGCAAGGAAAAACTTCCTTATAGGTGGAACTGTCCAAAGGGGATATTGGGGCTGCCTTGAAAATAAGAGGGTTTCTCCTCATTTGAGGGATTCCTGCAGAGGCTGGGTGATCCTGCATTCAGGGGCACCTCCCCCCTTTCCTTTTGTGTGTTGTTTTTGACCATTAAATTATAAGCTTCTTGAGGGCAGGGGCTGTTTTTCATTTTTTTGTGTAAGTATCTCCAGCTCTTAGCACAGTGCTATGCATACAGCATGCACTTAATGAATGTTTATTGACAATTAGATGGTATAGAGGGGATCCTTGTTTGGGTCCAGGCTAGACTTGAGGGCTATTGAGATCCAATCCAACTCTGAGGTTCTGGGATTCTTTGGCATGCCAGGCACAGTATGCTCAGGAGCTAATGGGTGTTACCAGTCATAAGTGTTAATAGGATCATGGTAGGCTTGATGGAGGAGAGGGGGCTGGGTTTGTAAGGATGAGTACAGCATGGATAGGTACATGGGTGGTATATGGAGTCAGGAATAAGCTTATTGTGTAGGTCAGGTGGTGAGGAATCCAGAGGAGAGTGGGAAATAAAGGCTCCATTACCCATTACCTGCCCTTGTTTTCAATTGATTTGATTCAGTTCATTTAAGTACTTGTTGTTATTGTTTGTCGTTTGTTGGTCCTTCCTTCTCAAAGAGGACCAATGACATCACAGAGTCACGTCCTGATTTGAGTGAGGCAAGACTGGGCAAAATCATAAGCCTCAGTCTCTCCCCCAGAGCCATCCAAATCCAGCAGCAAGATAAAGGTCAAGACAACTGGCCATGGGCAGTGGGTGAACTTGACCTTTCTCAATGGAGGTCTTTTCCAGGTCTCAGCTTGTCTGAGGCCATGCCCATTTAGTGACTGAGGACTGGGTCAGAGTTGAAACAAAGGATGACTTGATTATCGTCCCAAAGATATCAATCTGGGAGGGAGAGTAAGTACTTACTATGTCAAAAGCACCATGGTGGAGCCTGAGGATAAAGACACAAATGAAATAGTCCCAGACCTGGAGATCCTGGAGATCTTTTCTCTAAACTCTTGGAATTCACACTCCCAGTCGAATATCAGGTATTCCTCTCCATCCCTGTCACAAATTTCAAGTCTGGCTAGGTGCCAAAGACAAGAGAATGGTGGTCACCAGGTGATGAATTTGAATGCAGCAGTTGACAGTGACTGCCTACTAATATGAAGAGGATAATTTAGGTTTGGCAGTGTCCTAACAATGAGATATTTTTGTGGGAGGATTGACTACACAGATTAAACTGAGTATGAAAGAATCAAATTGATTGGGTGGGGTGGGGTTTGATTCCAACAGCTTGAACAGAGTGCAGTCCTACCAGGTGGTTAGTGGGTTGCTAAAGGAGGGAGCATTTCGTCTGTCATATTGGAAGTGAATCCAACAGAACTTTCTCAGGGTAATTGTTCCATCTTGACTGTTTAAATTTCATAAGGCATTGGAGCCCCCTTAAGAGGAACTCTAAAAGGAATAGGATTGCTAATAAATACTTTCTACTGCAAACTGTAAAATATTCATTTAAGGTAGTTATTTCACATTATTGAATAAGTGCAAAAAGAATTAACTTTGTGCTCAGCTTAAGGTAGAATTCATAATAGCTGGAGCTATTTAATGAATGAAATATTTAACGTAATTTGCTTGCACTAAATGACCCAATGCAGAGTATGATAAATGTTAGGCTTAAATCCTAGGATGAGGATAGGAGAAAATAAACAGCCTTTCCTCTTCCTCATGGGATTTTCCAGTGAAGAAACTTCAGCTTCTGAATTTGAAACCTCTTCTAGGTGGCTGATAGCTATTTGTTTGTGTGATGTTCCTGAGTCTTCTTTCCTCCATGTCAGGTCGATTAGCTGACCTTGACCCTTTTCATTTTAGCAGTTTCCTAGTTTTTCTGTTCCCTTCTGTTCTCACTCCATTGGTTGAGGTGTGTGTGGGGGGTGGGGGAGGGAAGAAGAGAAATGGGAAGAAGACAGCTGGTGGTGATGGCACCCTTTGGGCTGTGTTTGGGCAGACAGTCCACAGTGCCTGGAGCAGAGCCAAATGGCCCCCAGGCAGCCATTGGGGTGATAAAAGAAGGGGATGATAGGGAGGCAGTCTGGTTATTGTTTTTGGTAGCTTGACTTCTGCTCTGCTCCCAAAGAACCTCTATAAGTAAGTGGGGAGCATGACTTTTCTTTCCTTGTCTTCTTTTCTTCCTAGTTCTCTCCTTTTCCTTTTCTTTTCTCCTCTCTTCCTCCTAATCCTTTTGTTCTTCTCCCTCTTCTTCCTCCTCTTTCTTAGCCATTCCTTATGCTTTTTCTTTGACATTTTCCTTTTTCCTCCTATCCCCTTTCCTTCTCTTGCCTCTTTTCTTTCTTTGACACTTCTTCCCTCTTCTTCCTCTTCTTTTCGTCTTAAATATTTTTCTTTTTTCTGGTCCTTTCTTTTTATACATTTCTTTCTCTCTCCTTTTTTCTTTTCCTCTCCTCTTTTCTTCTTCCTTGTCCTCCCTCTTTTCTCTTTGTGTCTCTGTTTATTTATCTCTGTTTCTGTCTCTGTGCATATCTATCTGTCTCATGGTCTCTGATTCCATCTGTCTGCTTCCCCTTCTCTCTTCTACTTACCCTTTCTCCTAGTCTTCCTACCTCAATTTATCCCTTCCCCAAAGTTCAGTGTGACAGGCAGGCTGAGGGGGCTGGATGAGAGAGTGTGTGTACAGACATTTTGGACTTGCCCCTACCTTAAGCCCTGTTCAGAGACATGTGCAACTCCTGGGTAGGCCCAGATGGCCCCAAAGGGAAGATGGGCATGTGGATAGGGTGACTGGGGAATGATCTCTAAGAGGTATACTCTTCTAAAGTAGGCAGAAAATGGGAACCCCTGGTAATTGCCCTGCCTCCTTTGGAGTCATTGTTCTCCTGCCTTCTCATCTGTAGCCGTCCTGCTTGGGTAGGCCTGGTGTCAGCCCACTTAGCTGAACTCAGGAAAGGGGCTGAGTGAGGATGGGAAGATAGAGGGTAGTGGGGCAGATGGTGGGCTTGGCTGAACTCTTTTGGTTTCAAAGAAGGATCATTAGGTCCAATAGACTTTGAGACCCATTAGGAGAAATTACAGCGAATTATAGGAGAGACCGCCTTAGGTTTGAAGACCTGGCTTTGAAGCCCATCTCTATTTCTTGTTAGGAGTGTGACCTTCCCCTCTTTGGGCCTCAATTTTCTCCTTTGTAAAAAGGAAGGAGTTGTTTAAATGGCTTTCACGGTCTCTTCCAGCTTGGAACCACAGGCTTTAGTGAACCCTAAATTATCTTAGCATGGTAGAGAAATGCTAGATGGGGACAGGGAACATTCTCTCCTGTCTGCTCCATCCTCCTCCTCCCGTTTTTTTTTTTTTTCTAAAAGGGCTGGACTCGTCAGGAAGATCTGGGTTCTAATCTTACCTCTGATATTTTCTAGTTGTGTGGCTATGGGCAAGACAATTAGACTCAGTTTCTTCCTTTGTAACATGAAGATAAGGATAGTTGTGGTATCTAACTCACAGTGTTTTTGTGAGGCTTAGATGAGTTAATTTAAGTAAAACACTTTATCAGTGTGTATAGGAACATTCAGTGTGGGAACTCCCTTCACCAATGCTCATCAGCAATTCCCCAATGACACTGGCTTCCTTGATGTTATTGTAAGATACTCATCTCTGGACTCCGGCATTTTCACTGACTGTCCTCCATGCCTGGGATACTCTCTTCATTTCCATCACTTGGCTTTCCTGGCTTCCTTTCAAGTCTCCACTCAAATCCCACCTTCTATAAGAAGCCTTCTGGATTCCCCTTAATTCTAGTGCCTTCTCTCTTATCAATTATCTCCAGTTTCGCACATCTATAAATTTGTTTATAGAGTTGTTTGTATATTGGCCCCTCATATTTGAATGTGAGCCCTTTGAGAGCAGGAGACTGTTTTGTCTTTCTATGGATCCCCAGGGCTTAGCATGGTGCCTGACCCGTAGTAGGTGCTTCATAAATGTTAATTGACTGACTTCCTAAGATAGAGTCTTCAGGAGTTGCCTGAAAGCATTGAGAAGTTAATTAACTTCTCCAGGGTCACATAGATGTGTATGTGTCAGAGAAGTAGATGTCACTGTCAGACTAAATTCCCTTTTCTTCCTTCCATATTCTACATCCCAGCCCAACTAGTCTATTTGCTATTCCCAGGATTTCCCATTCCATCTCCTTCCTTGGCTGCTTTTCACTGACTGTTCTTTCTGCCTGAAACACTCTTCCGTCTCACTTTTGACTCTTCAAATGCCTAGCTTTTTCAAGGCTCAGCTTTTGTGTTATCTCCTACCTGAGCTATTACCTGTCCTCCCAGTTGTTAGTGATGTCTTGCTTCCAGTTAGTCTGTATTTGGTTTGTATATTTTTAATATTTGCTTAGCTGTGTACTGTTGTTTCCATCTAGTAGATTGTAAACTCCTTGAAGACAGGAAATGTTTCATTTGTGTCTCTGGGTCTCCAGTGCATTTAGTAGGCAATTAATAAATGCTTATTGGAACCAAAGAGATTAAAATGTAAACATCTAAAGAAATAATGTGCTATATGGTAATACATATTTGTGGGTAGTGTCAATATTAAATGGTACTAGTAAAGATATGTCTAATGATACTACTATTATGTTGCTATATTTTTAATGAAATTAAACTCCTAAAATCTTAATAAATGATTATTGAATGAATTAATGAAGGCTGTGAATGCAGGTCTTTCTGACTATAAGGCTGGCCCTCTATTTATTACACCACACAACCTCAAATTATTATTGATAATTCAGTATGACATCCAAAAAGAATTTCTCCATTTTCTCTGTTCAAATCCCCCTTCTGGCACTTTCTAGCTATTTGATCCCGTGCAAATTACTTTATGTCTGAGTCTCAGATTTCTCCTCTGGCAGGGTTGGATTTACTGGCTGGACCCTGTCCTCAACGATTGGACACAAAGGTCCCCCCAAATTCTGTGATCCATCTTCCGTGATGTTTCCTTTTGTTCTCAGGCATGTGGCCTGGTATCTTCTATCCATGTTTCATCCTCCCTCCTCCCTTCACACATTACCTGGCATATACTGAGTTCTTAATAAATTCTAGGAGGCTGACTAACTGGGTAACTGGGACCTGCTGGTGAAATTGAGCAGCTGAGCCCCAGGACCTGTGTGGGCTTAACCCATTACCATCTTTGCCTGCCTGTAGGTCATCAATATCTAATTATATTCAATCAGCATATTGTGTATTGTTTTGTTTTTGTGATGAACAGTGGGAATTAGCAGGCCAATTAACATGCTAGATTTTAGTTGCAGATATTTACCTAAGCAGTTTGCTCCTAGTGTCCCTACACACCTTGTCTTCCTACCTCTTGGCAAATACCTTGCCTTCATACTTCTTGCTCCCTCCCTTGGACCTAGCCTGACTGCCATGGTAGCCAGCAGAGCTCAAAGACCTAGAGGTGACTGATCCTTTGGTGACTGCCAAGTTGATAAACCCCAAAGGTTGTACAGATGTCCCCTGCCTGGTGCTCCAAAGAAGCCTGCTAGCAAGGCCAACTGGCCTCGGGAAAGTGAGGATTCTGTAGAGGATAGATTGCTGTTCTCTTCCATACTACACTGGGTCCCTTTCCCAGTCTCTGGCGAGGCATGTGAATCCACAGCCCAGGCCAGGCATCAGTCTTTATGTAAGCTGGCTTGTGCCCTGAACCTCTAAGCCAGTGTGACTGATGAAGATTCAGTCTTGGTTCTGCCTTCTGCCCAGGGCATCAGCATCATATGTGGAGGGCATGGGCTATGTTTAGTGACGGTGCCTGTGGTCTCTGTTTTGGCTCTGTCATGTCCTAGCCTGACTTAGCAGCATCCCTAAGGGCTCTGCTTGGTGCCTTCTCAGGCCCTCATTAGTTCTTATCTGGACTGTTGCCATAGATTCTTAATTGGTCTTTCTGCCTCTAGTCTTTTCCTCTTTCCAATCCATCCTTCACACAACTGCCCAAACCATCTTTTCAATACACAGATCTGGCCATGTTAATCCTCTACTGGGAAACCTATTATGGCTCTCTATTGTCTGTGGGATAGACTACAAACACTTTAGCCTGGCCTCTAAGGCCTTCTCTAGCCTCCCTTTCCAGCCTTATTTTGCAATACTTTTCTTTACTCCAGCTAGCTTCCAGATAAAAGGGTCTCATTTTCTCCCAGGGTTCTCTTGGGAGCTCTCTTTCTCCCTCCCTCCCTCTCTGTCTCTGTCTCTCTTTCTCTGTCTGTCTCTTTCTCTCTCTGTCTCCCTCCTGCCCCCACTCTGTTAACTGCCATGGGTTCAATTATAATTTTTCTCTGTAGATATCTTCCAATCAATCAATCAATCAACAAGCATTTATTATATACTTATTATTTGCCAGGCATTGTACCAAGCATTGAGGCTACAAAGAGCAAACACATGGTCCGTGTTCTCAAGGAACTCCCTGGATTCTAGTGGGATAGACAACATGTAGATAACTCTGTACATACAAGATAAATGCAGGGCAAAGGGGAGGTAATACTCTCAGGGGGAAGGGCCTAGTACTAGGGGGAATTGGGAAAGGCCTCTTGACAAGACTGTCTTGAAGGAACCCTTTCAAATGCTTGAGGAGAGCTCTAATGGCCCCTCCTAAGTGTTCTCCAGACTATACCTCCCTACTCCTTTCAGCCAGTCCTTACAGAGCATACTCTCATAATTCTTCACCATCCTGTTTATTCTCTTTTGGACACTCTTCACTTTATCAATACCCTTTCCAAAATATAGACCATAAGACTGGTTGTAGTTCCCCAGGAGGAATCTGATCTCTTTGATCCAGCTGGCCTCCTGGCTGTTCCACAAGTAAGACACTCCCATCTCTTCACTCCAGGTATTTTTCTGGCTATGCCCTACTCCCCCATGCCTGGAATGCTCTCCCTCCTCATCTCTACCTACTGCCTTCCCTGGATTCCTGTAATTCCCAACTAAAATCCCATCTTCTACAGAGAGTTTTTCCCAATCCCTTTTAATTCCAGTACAATTTCTCTGTTAATTATTTTCTATTTATCCTGTATGTAGCTTGCTTTATATATAATTCTTTGCATGTTGTCTCCACCATAAGCTCCTTGAGAGCAGTGACTGTCTTTGCTGCTTTTTCTATCTCCGGTGCTTATCACAGTGTCTGGCACATAGTAGGCACTTAATAAATATTTATTTATTGATATTTGAGTGAGATTTGTCTTGTACCCTCTACCTATTTTGATACAACCTCTTATTTCATTAGTGTTTCGTTTGCCATATTGCAATGGACTTACTTACAGCTTATAGATCACCAAGCTGTAGACTGTTTAGAAGAGGAATCTCTGTCTATCTAAGACTCCTGGATCTTGTACTTCTGCAGCTGATTATTTGAACCCAGATGTTAGACTTTGCATTTGTCCCATTAAATTTCATCTTTTTTGCTCTATTCCAGTGCATGAGCCTTTTGGATACCAACTCAGACATTCATTATTTTAGTTATTCCCTCCCAGATTTGTGTTACCTGCATATTTCTTAAGCAAATTCTTCTATGTTTTTTTTAACAATATTCAAAATAAAAATCCTAAATAGCACAAGGACAAGCACAGATCCTAGGGACTCTTACTTCCAAGTTAATAAGGAGCCATTAATGACTATTTTTTTGGATTTGGCCACTAAACAGTTCCAAATCCATCTAATTGTACTAGCACTTAGTTCAAAAGAGGAAGTCAGCTTACTTTGACATTCCTTACTCTTCAGTAAGCCATGGTTGACTGTAATTTCTGATTCCTTTTCAAGATGTTTATGTTTTGTATTGTTGAGTGATTTCAGTCATGTTTGACTCTTCTCATCAATATTTGGGGTTTTCTTGGCAGAGATGCTGGAGTGGTTTTCCATTTCCTTCTCCAGCTCATTTGACAGATGAGGAATCTACTAAGGCAAATAGGGTTAAGTGACTCACCCAGGGTCACCCAACTTGTAAGTTTCTGAGACCAGATTTAAACTCATATTTTCCTGACTCTGGAGGTGGGGGGCACTCTATCCAACGTGCCACCTAGCTGCCCTGGTGTTTACTAACCAGCTCTTTAATATTGCTTCCTAGAATTTTGCCAGGAATTAAAATCAAGGTCATTGACATATAGTTTATATAGTACCATCAATCACTGGTACATTTACACTTATTTAGATCTGTGGTACCATTTCCTTTCTTCAAGATCACTAAAATATCACTTAGAGTGAATGTAAAAAGCAATTGTTTCTGTTTTGACTAGAAACCCTGAGGGTCTTCCTCTCTCAGATTGATTTTTTGACTAGTTATAGAGGCCATTCTCGGCCTAGTTTCTCACCCAGCCTTAATCACTGAATGGGCATTGCCTCAGTCAAACTGAGACCTGTTAAAGGCCTTAGCTTTAACAGGCCAAGGTCTCCTACTGTATCCTGGCTCATCTCTAGTCATCCTGATCTGTGTCTCACCACTGAATCTAGATGGCTCTGGAGGAGAAAATGAGGCTGGTGACTTTGTACAGCCCTCCCTCACTTAAATCCAATTTCTTTGCAGGTCATGGCATCACCTCCCTGATGTCATGGTCCTCTTCAAGAACGAAGGACAAACAATAACCTTGGAATGGAATGTCTATGAAGAGTAGGAAGAGAATGGATGCTTTTATAGATTCACAATGTGAGCCCTGGAAGGGACCTTCGAGTCTTCTCACTGGATTATTATCAAAAGACTTGGGTTAGGTTTCATTCTAACATTTCCTAGTTTTATGACCCTGGGGAGACCATGGAACCTCTCTGGGCCTCAGTTTCCATCCATAAAATAGGGTTAATAATATTTTTACTACTTGGTCTCTAGGTTTCTTTTGAGGAAATCACTTTGGAAATCTTAGATGCTATAGAAAAGAGTTGTTATTTGTTGTAGAAAGATCCGAGAGAGAGACCTGGGTCTGAGTGCTGCCTCTGACATCGGAAGTTATATGATCATGATGAACTTCTTTGAGGAATTCTTTTTCCATCTGCAAAATAGGGACACCTCACAGGGTTGTCATTTGGTAGCCGTTAGATGGTACAGTGGATAGAACCTTTTAACTTGAGTTAGGAAGACCTGGGTTCAAATCTGATACTTATTAGCTATGTGATCCTGGGCAAGTCACTTCCCCTCTGCCTCAGTTTCCTTATTTGTAAAATGAGGATAACAATAGCTGAGTGATGTAAAAGGCTTTTGTCTGGTAACATTGACTCAATCAAATGGAGGAAACAAATTGTGACCAGGCATGGTACCATCTGTACACACAAGCCTCGTATTAATGAGGTAGTGCCCAGCTCCCTATGTTGTTGTGATGATAAAATGAAATATTTGCAAAATACTCTGCAAACCTCAAAACACTATATAAATTCTAGATACTATTGTTAAATAACATGTATGATGGCCTGAAAAAACCATCATATCCTTAAGATAGTAATGATGATGGTGGTGATAATGATGCTGTTGGTGCTGATAGTAATGGTTATGGGGATGATTATGATGATGGTTATGATGATGATGGTGATGCTGATTATGGTGTTGATGATGGTGATGGTGATGGTGATGATAATGGTGGTGGTGATGCTGATTATGGTGTTGGTGATGATGGTGGTGATGCTGATAATGGTTATGATGCTGATGGTGGTGATGATTATGGTGATAGTGATGATGATGGTGATGATGATGATGATGGTGGTGGTGGTGGTGGTGGTTATGATACTGACAGTGATAATGATGATGGTGGTGATGATCATGTATGTTTCTTTCATTTCCAAGATGGGGCAGCCAATGCCTAGAGAGGTGATGTGATTTGCCAAGAGCTACCCCAGAGGTAGTGGCCAAGCTGGGTTCAGAATCCAGGTGTCCTGACTTTCAGCCCAGTGCTCTTTCTATGAATCCCCTCCAATTCCAGGCAGAATTTCTTAATAGTTCAGCTGTCACTCGAGCAGGATCCTATTCTGCCTGGATCATTGGGCTTTGAGTCTTGGGGATAACAGGACTGAGCATGATGGAGAAGGTTGGCCTGTTTTGAAGAGAGCTTATCTTCTCCCTCTCTGGGAAGTCTCCAGCTGTTTTGTGTAAGAGGAATTGTTATACTCTTGTCTCTGTCTGGAGCATCTCTATGACCCTTTCTCTCTATTGAATGGGCTCTTTCAGGAGGGCTAAGTGATACAGAAGGCTTTTGTCTGGTAACTTTGATTCAATCAAATGGGTGAAATAAATCATGACCAGGCATGGTGCCATCTGTACACATGGGCCCATATACTGATGCTCCGCAGCATATCCTTTCAGCTGTCCTAGCTTTGGATCTAGTTGTAGGGGGCAAGAATTTGAGCCAGAAATATCCCAACAGCTCTCCATCTTGAGGCATGCTCCCTCTTGCCAAGGTCATCCAGTGCATCCTGGGCCATCGCCAGTCGTCTTGACTTTTGTCCTGCCACTGGACTTTGATGACTCAGGAAGAGAGTGAGGCTGATGACTTTGCACAGTCCTACCTCACTTTAATTCAGTTTACTCACAAGTCAAGACATCAATGATGTCATTGGTCCTCTTAGAAAATGAAGGCTGAACAACAAGCAATAATCTATCTATGATCACATGCAAGATCTGTGATAACTGATACCTGAGTTTCTCTGGAAATTGTGTGTGTGTGTGTGTGTGTGTGTGTGTGTGTGTGTATGTTGTATACATTTATTTGCAGTATATCAGAGTGGATAGAGATCCCACATTGATCCAGGAAGACCTGGGCTCAAATCCTAGCTTCCAGTACCTACTGAGTGACCCTGGGCAAGTTTCTCAACTTTTCAGTGCTCTTATTTACTCTTTAAGACCATAAGTTTCAGAGAAGGTGCCAGCTCCATTTGGTGGAGGGAGTTCCCTAATCTGAGTTCTCTCTACCTAGGCCCTATTCCTTCTGTGTATATGTTGTTTTCCCTAAGAGAATGTAATTTCCTTGAGGTTGGGGATTATGTTGCTTTTGGCCCCAGTGCCTGCCACATAGTAGGCACTTAATAATGAATGAATGAGGATTGTCCATGGAACTCTCAGGATGTACTGTTTGCTGCCCTTGTGGGCAGTGGTTAGATTACATTACATTTAGTAAATCTTTATTAAGCATCATCTGCATGTCCAATGCTCTTTAAAGGGACCATGTAGTTTGGTGTGAGAGATAAGACTTTTGAGACAAGAAGAACACAGTAGAGTCATAGATTGTAGAGTTGGAGGTCATCTGGTCAAATCCCACCCATTTTAAAGAAGGAAACTAGAAACAGAGAGATGAATGGATTTATTCAAGATTATTCATTGGCAGAGCCAGAAGCCAAAACAGGCACTCTGGCTGCAGATCTGATGGTCTCTCTGATGCTTATGCCCTGCTTCCAGAGCTGATAGAATCCAGTGACTTATGGTGTGATGCCAGTATTATTGCCTCACTTATGAAGTGATTTAGGAGTTTAGCTATGAAACATCACTAGGGATTGGTGGAAAGAGTGAACTAACATCAAGTTCAAATCTTGGTCTTCTACCATCTTGGCTACCTTGAATATGTCACTTGCGGGACATTGGAAAGAACACTGGCTCTGGGGATAGAGAAGGAGGATTCAAATCTTGCCTCTGATAACGTATTGGTTATATGACCTTGAGGAAATCACTTCACTTCTCTGGGCCTCAGTTTCCTCACCTTTAAAATGGGGGGGGGTTGGGATAGATAGCATCTGAGGTCCCTGCTACCTTTAGAATTAGGGTACCATGATTCCTCTGGGGGCTGGAGTTTTCTTTTCTGTAAAGTGAATCCCTTTTAGTTCTGATATTCCACGAGTTTGTGAATAGTGTTCCATTCAAGATCTTCACTGTTCTTTGTCCAGGAAAGTCCCTAGGTGTAAAATGATGTTTTTCCTCTTCTTCCTCCCCCCACCTAAAAGTATGATCTTTAAATGAAAGCAGTGGGAACTGGGGGGGGGGAATGGTACAATGGAGAAGGACATGCATGGGATCTGAAATCTGAAGGTCATCTCTGTCATGCTTGCCTGTGTAGCCTTGGCCAAGTCATTTAACTTCTCTGTGCCTGAGTTTCCTCATCTACAGAATGAAATATTTGGGCTCCATTAGGTTCTGAGTTCCTCATTAGACTCTGAGCTCTTTGAGGCAGGGACTGCATTTTTGCCTTTTATTATATCCCTAGTACTTAGTACAGTGCTTGGCACATAGTAGGGAGCTTAATAAATGCTTATTAACTCAATGACTGATAAGTTTCCTTTTAACTCTAAATGTATAACCTTATGATTTGATGACCCCTAAGGTTTCCTCCAGTTCTAAATCTATGAACCTCCAGATTAAAAACTTGCTGATCATCCCACCTTCCTCATACTGTTTTTCTTTTCTTTTTTTTTTGGGGGGGGTGGGTAAGAGCATCCTGAGTTCTATGTTTGATTGCCTGTAGAATTTTAAATTCCTTCCCTCCACCACTAAGAGCCTAAATGTTGGTTCTTTGCTGTTTATATTAGATTTCCCGTCCTTTCTCTGTTTCTCCTTCCTGATACTGTCTACCCTGGCCCCAGTGTCTCCCCCAGTCTTCCTCCTTCCTTGATATATCCTTCCTCTAAAGCGGGGAGTGTGGAGGGGAACCTCACTGAGAACAACATAAATAGTAACTGGGATTGGGGAGTCTCAAGGATGGAGCAGCCACTAGTGGAGAGCTTGCTGATCGCTGAATATAAAAACCCAGCGCATTTGCTCTTCCTAAAAATACAGCCCTTAAAATAGATCAGGAAAGGGGGGAGGGAGATAAGGAGAGAAAGAGAGAGAGAGAGAGAGAGAGAGAGAGAGAGAGAGAGAGAGAGAGAGAGAGAGAGAGAGAGGGAGAGAGGGAGAGAGGGAGAGAGGGAGAAGGAGAGAGAGGGAGGGTGGGAGGGGGAGAGGGGGAGAGAGAGAGAGAGAGAGAGAGAGAGAGAGAGAGAGAGAGAGAGAGAGCGAGAGCGAGCATGAAGCATGTTTTGAGAGCTGCCAATTTAAGCAGAGAAGGGGCTAAGAAAGCAAGGGATTCACGTAGAGAGCTTGGCACAAGTTCTCGTGGGGCAAGGGGTCCCCAGTGGAGGGTAGGAAGGATCTCTCCTTTGGATAGCAGATCCCTTTCTTGAGTGGGAAGCTGGTAAAGCTGCTGGTGTGACTGAGGCTTCCCAGACAGAAATAGCATCCTTGTGTTCTGAGGATATCTCTGTCCCTCCCCCTCCCCCCTTCCCCCAAATCTTGAAACATGACCAAGAGGCATTCTGCTGGTACCTGCCTGCCTTGTGCCCATATGGAAATCAGAATTGAGAATGAGCCTTGGATGAGGCATCTCCTGAAAAGCTGCAAACAACAGTTTGTGTTTTGGGTGTAATGATATTATAAATAGCTCTCGAGGCCTGAGGGGGTTTGGGGATTCAGTCAGCTGTGTACAATTTAGAGGCAGGCGGTGTCTTTCATGGGGATCCCAACGCCCTCCAGAAACGTGAACTTGGTTTTGCTCTCCCTTGTCCTTTGGGCACTGGTGGTACCAGGGTACAGGCGCTGCTCTGAGGATGTGTGAAGCCCAGGGTGGTAGCAAACACGCATTTCTGTAAATAAAACAGCACCAAGGAGTAGGTATAAATACCTAACCCTCCTGTTTGAATACAGCAAGCGACGTGCAAACACCGTCCCCTGCGTTGGAGCTTCTGATTATTCCCAGCAACTCAGTGTTTGACTGTGTTCCAGGGCTGAGAGATTTCTCTTAGCTGGAATTAGGGGCTTGAGAGAAAACTTAGAGGCTAGGTAGTAGTAGATAAAGCACTGGGCCTAGAGTAAGGAAAGACCTGAGTTCAAACCCATCGTCAGATACTAGTTGTATGAGCTTGGTCAAATAATTTAACCTCTGATTGCCTCAGTTTCCTCAGCTGTAAAATGGGTATAATCATAGCACTGCCTCCCAGGGTATTTGAGAGGATTAAGATATTTGTAAAGTGCTTACCCCCAGAGTAGGGGCTATAGAAATATTAGCTATTATTATTACTATTCTTTATTTTTTGCTTTGTTTTTTGGGGGGAGGGCAGTTGGGGTTAAGTGACTTGCCCAAGGTCACACGACTAGGCTAGATTTGAACTCAGGTCCTCCTGACTTCAGGGCTGGTGCTTTATTGGCTGCACCATCTAGCTGCCCCTTATTATTACTATTATTAATCTATGAAATGGGAATAATCATAGCACCTGCCTTCTGGGGTTGTTAGAGGATAAAATGATACAATATCTGTAAAGAGCTTTGTGAACTTTAAACAGCCAGAGAAATGGGTAGTTATTTTGGTAAAAAAGGGGGAGGACCCAATGTCTGGCCCACAGTAGACATTTAATAAACATTTGTGAATTTAATCGAATAAATTTGAATTGAAGAAGAACAGAGTGGGGCAGTTTGTTAGGTGGTCATGGATATAGTACTGGCCCTAGAGTCAGGAGGACCTGAGTTCAAATGTGGCCTCAGATACTTATTAACTGTGTGACCCTGGGCAAGTCACTTGAATCCAGTTGTCTCCAAAGGTAAAAAAAGGAAGAAGAAGAAGAAAACAGTTGGTCTAGATAAACTGGCCTGTAGGTCAATAGGAGTCAACAGTGTGATATGGCAGGATCCTGGGCTGTATCATGTCTGGAAATGCAGGTGGGAGGGAGGTACTAGCCAGGCTCTATTCTGCCCTAGGCAGACTGCATCTGGAATGTTGTCTTCACTGCTGGCTGCTACATTTTAGAAAGGGCATAAAAAAGTTGGAGGGTAGCCAGGATGGGGAAGGATCTTGAGTTCATGTCATATGAAGATTTACTGAAGAACTTGAGCATGTTGATCCCCCAGAAGAGCAGACTTGGTTGGGGGTGGAGGGAGGCAGCATGATAGCTTTAAAGAAAAAAGGTTTATATATATGTATATAAAACATACATGTGTATATACACACATGTATGTGAGGGGCTGTAATGGGGAAGAGTGATGCTGCTTGGCCTAGCAGGACAGAACCTGGAGCACTAGGCAGAAGTTGCCCAGGCTAAACTTTCCAACAACTGAAATGGGCTGGCTCAGGCATCGCTGGATTTCTCTGCTCTCCCCGTCCTGCTCCTGGAGGTCTTCAAGAACACCAAGGAAACTGAGGCAAACAGGGTTAAGTGACTTGCCCAGGGTCATACAGGTGGTAAGTGTCTGAGGTAAAATTTGAACTCAGGTCTTTCTGACTCTAAGCTTGGTGTTCTTTCCACTCTGTGTCTCTCCTTCTCCCTTTCTCTCTACCACCTAGATGCCCCTTCCTAGTGCTGCACTCCTTGATAACAGACCAGTGCTTTTCTCTACCTTCATCTCTCACTTCTTCCTTTACGTTGTAGATGATTGTTATGCTAAAATGGCTAAAATAAACTTTATAAGAAAATGAAATCTTTCTTCTGAGATGCCCTTCTAGCCCTGAACCACATCTTCTCAAAAACAAAAGAGACAATTTGTCCTCCCTCTCCCCTCCATCCAGCAGTGGAGTGGGAGGCCAGTAATTAGAGTGTGTCTATGTGAGGGAAGATTTGTTTTCTTTTGTTGGGACCAAATCCATGTTTGGATCCATTTGCTGGCTCCAATAGACCTCCTTTCCCTTCCGAGCCGTTAAGGCTTATTGCCACTTACTTTGTCATTTTTAGCCTAAATAGAGGCTGGCTGGTGATGTTGACCCGATTCCATAGCTCTGTTATCTGTGCTCAGCAGCAGTGGGGTAGCTGGGGGATGCATTGAGTGAAGGGACAGGAGGGGGATGAGAAAGACTTCTTAGAACTGCAGGGTGCCTCCTGGATGTTAGGGACATTGTCCATGGCCTGACTTGACTGAGTAGGCTCTGGGAAGTGCCTGGCCAGGAGTGCTGCTTGGTGAGTGTGGTCCCTGGGGCGATGGACCCCAATGGAGACTTGAACTGCTCATTCCTTAAAGGGGTCATGGAGACTGAATAAAGGTTGGACTTCTGATTTAATTGGCTTGAGTAACTACCCAGATAAAGAAACTCTACCGATGTAGAACACCTTCTTTGAGAGTTATAGCCTTAGAGAACCAGTAAGTTAAGTGATTTATCTAAGGTCACACAGCTGGAATGGGTCATGTTTGTTTAATCATTTCAGTCATTTCCAACTCTTTGTGAACCCGTTTGGGATTTTCTTGGCAAAAATATTTGGATGGATCATAGACTTGACTTAAATGCAAGCCCTCATACCTCTGAGTCTGGCTATTCATCCACTATGGTGAACTGCTTCTTTTATGTTGAAGATGCTTAGAGAAAATTGTTTCTTGGTTTTGCTGGGCATGATGTCCATATTTGCTCTGGTGGGACTTGTAACAAGAATAGGTGATCCAGCCCTGGGTAAACAGGATCTGGTGGGCATGCTTCTGCTTTGTGGCAGTCTTCTGGTCTACTGTCCCTGTAGCCCTCTACTGGTCCCATACTACAGGGCACAATCGCTGTTTTTCCCTAATTGGGGGGGTGTCATCACCCACAAGGGTCCAGTTGTAGTACTCACTTCTGGAGCCAGCTGCCTCCACCCCTGCCATCTCTGTCAGGGGCTTCTTCCCTCTTTCTTCCCAACCAGTTTGTTGTGTTGGAGGCTGCTTATGCCACAGGGGCTTGGGTCTTTTGTCTGGAAATGAACCTCTCCTTTTCTTGTGATTGTACTCAACTGTGGCGGATGGCTCTCAATTTTACCTTTTTGTAAAAGGGTGGATCTGCATAATTTCTAGTTACGACTCCGCCTTCCTATGGTGTTAGTAGGTAGTATCTATAGCATTTGGTTGATGGACAGAGATGGTGGGGACAAGCAGTAAGCATACTAACCTCTAGACTCTTCAGATGAGGAAAATGGAATGTTAGGGATGAACTGGTGAGTCCTTAGGTTGGCATAATTGGAGGAGGGAGAGAGAATGTATTTCATAATTTTGTTTCCTCCTGCCTTGCCCTCTGTCCTCCCTTCCCTCTTCCTTCTCTCTTTCCCCCTTCTCACTCTCTTTTCCTTTCTCTCCCCTCTTCTCCCTGCCTTCTCTCTCCTCTCTTTTTCCTCTACTCCCTCTTCCCTGTCTCTTCTCTTTCCTTCTCCCTTTCCCTGTTCCTTTCCTTTCCCTCCCCCTTTTCCCTCTCTCCTTATCTTTTCTCCTCTCCCTTTTCTTTTACTTCTCCCTCTTCTTTCTCCCTTTCTTCTTTCCCCTTCTCTACTCCTCTCCCTTTCCCTTCCCAGTCTTCTCTTTCTCCTTCTCCCTTTCCATCTGCCTTACCTTTCCCTTCCCCCTCTTCCTTTTCACCTTCTTTTTCCCATCCTCCCTTTTCTTTTCCTTTTCCTTCCCCCCTTTCCTCTCTCCTTTCCTGTCCTCCCTCCCCTCTCCTTTCCTTTCTCCTTCTCCTCTCCCCTATTTCCTCTCCTTTCTTCTCTTCCCTCTCTCCTTCCCCCTTTCAGTTAATGTCTATTGTGGGGCCCCATGTTATGTTGTGCTTATTCAGGGGTGATGGTGGTGGTACAGAGATGAAGGAGACATTATATCCCTGTCTTCATGGAGCTTCCAGTATCCTGGGGTAAGACATGTACACAGCTAATTATAGTCTAAAGTCTTGAGTCTTGAGGAGCAAGACTGGAGTGATCAGAGATGTCTTCTTGGAGGAAGCTTCATGATGTAGGCCTTGAAGGATGGGCAGGAAGTGCTTGGGAAGGATTCAATCCCCCATTAAGTGTCTGACACTCCAGCCACCTGATTCCTGGGCCCTGCAGCAACCCCAGCACACTGGAGCTGCTTCAGGCCACAAAAGCTCATCTTGTTTAACACCAATAATTTCCTGGTGATGTGATAAGTCAATGACTCATGGAACCTTGTGAGTTTGGAGGAATCCAAATTGTAGGTGACCCGAAGGACAGCAAAAGGCTGTCCTGGTGAGTTAAAGAAGGAGCAGAATATTACTAACAGAGGTTTGTCCTCATGAAATGGCATGGGAGACATCAGGGACAGAGGGAGAGAGAGCAGAGGGAGGGCCCTGAGAGCCTCACTGGCATTCACAAAAGTGAAAAGGCTGTAGTTTTCCTAAAGCACAGGTTTGGTCATGTCCTTCTACGGAATCACCCCCACACAGATGACAGCATGATCCCACTGAAATAGTTTAGAAATAATCTGGGCCTATTATTGATGGAGGTCCATCAAGCTTATGAGGCAGGATTTGAACACAGATCCTCTGACTCTTAATATTGTGCCAGTCGGGTTTTGGTTAGTCTACAGGTGGCCTTTCCAAGTCTCTCTTAATTCTAGTGCCTCTCCCCTTCCATTTATTTCTTATTTATCCTGTGTAAAACTTGTTTTGTTCATAATTGTTTCACTAGATTGTAAGCTCCTTGAGGGCAGGGACCTCTTTTTCTATCCCCAGTGCTTGGCACATAGTAGGCACTTAATAAATGTTTGTTAACTGCCTGACTGATCAGCATTTATTTGAGAGTTAGGTAAACCTGGAGTGAGGAGTTGGGT
This sequence comes from Gymnobelideus leadbeateri, assembly GCA_011680675.1. Classification (NCBI taxonomy): domain Eukaryota; kingdom Metazoa; phylum Chordata; class Mammalia; order Diprotodontia; family Petauridae; genus Gymnobelideus; species Gymnobelideus leadbeateri. The sequence goes on along the minus strand of WOXC01011628.1, from coordinate 61,451 downwards.
CAATTCATTTCCCTCTTTTGTGGACTTTAATTTCCTCATTTGCAAAATTGGTCTAGAAGACCTTGGAGGTCCCTTCTAACTCTGTGATCCTACAATCCTCAATTTCCTTATCTGCCAGATAAGGGGGCTGGAATAGAGCATCTTCACCTCCTGATGAGAGCTCATCTGCTATGGATAGACCAGGGGTCTTAACTTTTTTTTTTTGTCAAGGATCTTAGGACAGACAGGTGAAGTCCGTGTTCCCCTTCTCAGAATCATATTTTTCAATTCCTAAGATACACTCCATAGGATTACAAAGAAAGCCAATTATATTGAAATATAGTTATCAAAATATTTTTTAAAAATGAAAAAAAAACCCCATAGACCCTAGATTGAGTCCTGCATCTATAAGCTGTGATCTCAGGAAGAAGGAACCGAGCCTGTTTCAAGGCCTATTTCCTTTCCCAACCTCCCTTCTGTGCAAGTGCCTTTAGACAGAAAATGGGGAGAATGAGGAGCAGAGGCCTCACCTGAAACCCGTCTAGCATCCCCACTCCTTGGTTTTCCAAGTGAAGTAGCCCAGTGCAGCTCCTACCCAGTAGCTGCCTCTTCATGCTTTTACTGTTGGAAAGTGGTGATGGTGGTGGAGTTGGGGAAAGGACTGACGGTGAAGCAGACTTAGTTGAGCTAGATCAGTTTTCCAGGGGAGCTGTGATAGCATCTTACTCACTGTCAATATCACCAGCCCCAAAGCATTCCTTTTTAAAAAATTTTTTTTTGTTTTATTTTTTGTAATGGGCAATTTTGTTTCGGCTGGCGGTTTAGAGTTCTGAATCCATCTACTCTAGGATCAGTGTGGCAAACAGAAGTCAATTAGGCCTAAGAACTCCTCAAAAGATTTACTTTTTCACATTGCAAAACAAACTCTTGTCTCCTCAAATGAAATAAAATAACTGCAGGCTTCCTACCCCCTACACACCAGAGCTTGGGGGTTCAAGACAGACTGAACAGAAATATAAAGGAATTCATTGGCATAAAGCCTTTGAATACATGTGTCAGAAAGGCTGGTGTGGAAACTGCTGTGGATAATTGGGTTTTCCTATGGCAGGGAGAAGATCAGAGACGTGCATGGGGGCTTCTGGGGCCAAGTGTGGTGGCCTGAGGTTTTCTGGCGAAGGAAACACCCTGGACACCCTCTTGGCTTCTCCTGTCTCTGCTCCCCATCCCAGTCAAATACTGCACAAAGCTGCTCTTGGGGAGGGGGTGATGTTGAGAACGATTTGTTTTCCTGGCTTGGCAGGCAGTCAAGCAATCCTTGCCTGTCTCTTGATTAGGAGCAAGCCTGTTCTCATTACCAGGTCTGGGCTGTGATTGTAGCATCCGGCTGGGGAGGGCCCTCGCTTGATCGTTTTTCTCTTTTAACCCTTCTTTGTGTTTTGGGCAGAGCAGCTGGTTCCTGTTCTCATTTCATTGAGGTAGGACGGTAGGCATAGGATAGTGGAGGTAGCAGGAGTATCTGGCCATTGACTCGGAGGAGGCCCTGGGTATCACCTGATGCTTTTGAGACAGCTCCTTCTGGGCATTAAAATCCCGACCAAGTGGAATCTCTCTGAATTTACATGAGCCATTTCTGAAGATCGTAATGATGAATGGTAGCCTGGCATCTTGGTGACAGTGAAAAATGTGACAGTGGCAGTAAGCAGGATGGAGCTGGGTCCCTGCTGAGTGGGGCTAGATCTCCTCCCCCCACCCAAAGAGCTTCGAACCACTGGGAGCCATGGGGCTCTTCTTTACTCCCAGAAAGAGAAGTAGACAGATGTGAAACGCCACACACACACACACACACACACACACACACACACACACACACACCTTATTTCTGAACCCTCCTTCTTCCCACTATTAAAACTCTTCTATTTAGAGAATGGAAGCAGAGACAGGGCAATGCTTCTCAATACTTTACCTTTAGAAAGTATTAGGATTTGTAGTAGAAATAACAAGAGGGAGAAGAGACATTGTACATAGTATATGGAGCAGGTCAGGAAAGTCAGAGAAAGTCTCACCTCTCGTACATACAGACTGTGTGACCCTGAACAAGTCACTTAACCTTTTAGTGTCCCAGGCAACTCTGTGATGGGAAGTTGCAGAAGAAGGGCCTTCTAACCTGGTAGAAGGAGTTTCCTAAGTCAGGATTTCCCTATATCACTGAAATCATGGGTCCAGTTCTTGTCCCTGATAATAGGGAACATTCAAGTAGTGCTTTTAGGTTTGCAAACTATTTTATGTACCTTAGCACATTTAATTAAAGTAATAGAGGCTCTTAGAGCTATAAGTAGCATGAAAACATTGGGGCTTTGCCAAGGGGGCTGACATCCTGGGATGTGTGCACGGAGCAGGGCATGTCCTCTCCCAGGGCGAGCCAGATACTGCTGGCCTCCTGGACTGTGTCACATGACTCTCCACCCTTGTCCAGGCCACCCTGTTGTTGCAGAGAGTGACCTATTGTATCTCCTGGGGTCTGTCTGCCTCATCATCTGATCTTCCCCAGATGCAGCTGTACTCTCTGCAGGACAGCTCTCCTTGCATCCATCCCTGAGGTCTGGTTCCTCTTGCTGAGCAGATGTCAACAGCTGGATCTGGCTCTCATCCTGGCTCACCTTGCCCTGCTGCTCCCTGCCTGTTCTCAGCAGCAAAGGGCCTGGATGCTGCTTTTCATTCCCCCTCAGGTCTTGGTGCTGGCTAGAGAGTTAAGATTCAGACAAACAGTCTAGGGTTCCATTCAGGTGAGGAGCTGCTGACTCCAGAAGGGGAAATAGCCAGGAGGGAACTCACAGGGTTAGTGCCAGCTCCTTGCTTAGTCATGGGAGACAGGAAATTAGTGTCCCTCGTGGCCAAACCCAGCTCTGACTGTCTCAATTCCCAAGTTCATCAATAGTCCAAGACCACTGGTATGAATAATAATTTCTACTTCTACAGAACTTTGAAGACAAAGAATTGTTTCCTCACACCAACCCTATTGTTATCGACATTTAACAAGGGAGAGAATGGTGACATGGAAAAGTTGTGACTTGCCCAAGGTCACAGGGGACATATAGTCTGCTCACCAGCATTTATATAGTGCTTACAGGGTTTGTAAAGCACTTTACAGACATTATCTCATTTGATTGTCACGACAACCTGGGTTTTGTTGTGTTATTCAGTTCAGACTTCATGACACCATGGTCCATAGCAAACCAGGACCTTTTGTCCTCTGATGTCTCTTGAAGTCTTTCATTGTTTCTATAATATTATCTATCCATCTTATCCTTTGCCATCCCCTTTTCCTTTTGCCTTCAGTCTTTCCCAGTGTCAGGGTCTTTTCTAAAAGTATTTCGGCTTCAGCTTCAGTTTTTGACTTTACAGTGAATATCCTGAATTAATTTCCTTAAGTATTGATTGATTTGATCTCCTTACTATCCAAGGAACTCTCAAAAGTCTTCTCCTCCACCACAATTCAAAAGCATAGATTTTGTGGTTCTCAGCTTTCCTTATAGTCCAATTCTCATAGCCATACATTGCTACTGGAAAAACCACCTAGCTGTCCACAGCCCTGGGACGTAGGTGCTATCATCATCAGGCCTAGATTTGTCTCTTTTCAACTTTAACCCATTGCCCTTATAGTAGTTCTGTTCTCTGGGGCCAAGTACAATGAATTTAATCCTTCCACGTGACTAACCCTTCAGATACTTGAAGATAGCTATCTTTCTCCATTCCCTTTCCTCCCTCCAGTCTCCTTATCAGGCTGAACATCTGTGACTCTTTCCACCAATCCTCATGATTGTCTGAACCAAAGAGAAGACCATTCACCATCTCGGTTGTTCTCTGAACATTTTTAAGTTTATCTCCATGTCCTTCCTAAACTGTGGTGCCCAGAACTGAACACAAGACTTTCCACCTATAGCACTGGACTTCATGACCCTCTATCACCTCCTTAACCTTGCACATCATCTCTCATACTGAAGACTGAGTGTTAACTTTTTTGTCCCCCGTCTCCCCCTGTTGGCACAGATTCATCCTTTTGCCCACTTAACCTTCCATGATGGTCTGCTGAAGTTCATTTTTTCAACCCAAGTATAAGGTTTTCTAGTTGACTGACGAGATCTCTTCTGAATGGATTCATCCCAGTGTTTTAACCATTTGAGATTCTGGATCTTGATTGGTTCATCCAATGCTTTAGCTCTCGCCCCCTAGCTTTCTGTCCTTTGCAAATGTCATGAGCATGCCACTCACCTCCTTTCCCAAGTCATTGATAAAAATGTTAAATAGCCCAGGACCAGGCACAGGAACCCAAGTTCCTGGGTCATTCCTTTGGAAACCTCCTTCCTAGGAGGTACCATCATGGCACCGTTAATACCTCTATTTTGGTTTAACCATTAAATTAGTTCCAAATCCTCAGAATTGTTTCCTAGCCCCCCTCTCCAGCTTTTCCATTATTAGACTATCACGAGATGCTTTGTTTGATAATTTGGCTAAGATATAGGTAAGCCACATTTTCTATAGCATCCTCCTAATCCGCCAGTCTAGTATCTGTAACCCCGTCAGAGAAGAAAATGAGGCTGGTTTGGCATGAGCTGTTCTTGATGAAACCCGGCTGGCTTTTGGTGATCAACATCTCCTTTCCTAGAGGTTCACTCACCGTCCTTTTAATAGTACAGTCTGAATTTTTTCTAAGAGTTAAAGTCAAGGTTACTGGCCTATAGTTTACTGGCTCCATTCTCTCTCTATTTGAAGATTGACACCCCAGTTACTCTTCTCAGCACCTCTCCTCTTGTCCAAGTTCTTGCAATCAAACCTGCTCGTTCTCTCAGCCCCAAACCTGTAGTTCATTTAGGTCAGGTGACAAACTCATTAAGGGCAGCTAGGTCCCTTCTTTTCTATTTCCTTACTTATCTGGGCTGTCAGTTTCCTATCAGCCACTTCTAGCCCCCAAATTGTTCTCCCTGCTAGAGAAAATAAGCAAAATAAGGTTGGAATAACTCTGCCTTCTCTCTCTCATTAGTTCAATTACTAAGTCCAACTTACTTCAAAGATTATTAAGCACCTGCTCCATAAAAGGCACATGGTAGGTGCTAAGCACACTAAGACAGAAAATGAAACCTTTTCTTGCCCTCAAGGAGCTTATCTTTTTTTGATGGTGGGGGGCGAGTTTACAACTGACGCAATTCATGAATGTAAAGTAGCAAAAAAGCAATTGGTGGGTCCGGGAAATGTTGATCACTGAGGGAAAGTAACTTGGGAAATAAAGCCTTTAATGACATCGAATATGAGTTAACACAACAGGGGCAGCAGTGGTGTAATGGCTTTTAAGCCTGCCTCAAAGTCACGAGGACCCAGGTTCAAGTCCTTCCACTAACACACACTGGTTGTGTGACCTTGGATAAGTCCTTAACCTCTCAGTGCTCTAGACAACTCTCTAAACTGTAAGTTGCAGAGGAAGTACAAACCTGTACTGGTAGAAGGAATTTCCTCCTCTGGGGGTTCTCTAGACCAGTAAAATCACAAAGCCATTCTTAATCTCTATCTTGAGTTCACCTGCCTGTGAATATTGCTGGCATATATACATGTATGCTCACTCACGTACGCACACTATTAAAGCTACTAAAATTTAAAACTGGATTAAAACTTTCAGGACACCATAAATCCACATAGTGTGTATTTGTGTATGTATATATATTATATATGTGTGTACATATATACATACATAAACACATATGTATATGTATGTATGTATACATGTATATATGTATATGTACATATATTACATATGACTTAGGAAAGAAAGGAGGAATGTGGTGATCCGATGAATAGCTGACCCTGGATTAGTCAGGGCTGGCTTCCTGAAGGTATAGGAACTTCACCTGAGCCGTATATAACAGATGACAGAGTATGTTACCAGAGATGATAAAGTTTACTTTGCTCTGAGTAAAGGCTGTCCAACCAAACTGATTGGTACAATGCAAAAAATATTGTGCATTGACTCTGGAGTCAAAGAGGCTGAGTTCAGATCCTTGCTCTGATGTTTGCTAAATACAAGGCAGTTAACTTCTGTGGGCCTCAGTTTTCTCATCTGTAAAAAGAGGGATTTGAACTAGGTGACCTCTAAGGTTTTTTTTTTCTACTTTTAAATCTATGATACAACATACCAGTTGTGTGACCTTAAGTCAAGGCTTTTAGCCTCTCTGGGTTTCAGTTCTTCATTTGGAAAGTGAAGAGGTTGCATTAGATAGTCTCTGAGGTCCCTTCTACCCTTAAATTTACGCTACTATGGCCATATCAGTGGTGTGACCATAGTAAATTCATTTAAGCTCTATGGGTTTCAGTTTCCTCATTTGTAAAGTGAGTGGATTGGATCAGATCTCTTCCCAGTACCAATGAGATCCCTTCCCAGTACCAATGCAAAAATCTTTTAAATACTTTCATCATCAAAGTTTCTCATTAGTCAGTCAGTAGACACCTTTGTCACTGATTCTGACATTTTTATGTTCTTGTAGTTTGAAGTTAATGTCAATACAGGCAAAAAGCGATCCATCTAACCACCTACAGTACAAACCCACCACAAGTTATCACCATCCCATCCACCTTTACCAGTGTTGCTGCTGCTGCTATGGCTTCTTTTTCTTTCTTCCTCTTCTTCCTCCTCCTCCTCCTCCTCCTCCTCCTCCTCCTCCTCCTCCTCCTCCTCTTCTTCTTCTTCTTCTTCTTCTTCTTCCTCTTTCTCTTCTTCCTCTTTCTCTTCTTCTTCTTCTTCTTCTTCTTCTTCTTCTTCTTCTTCTTCTTCTCTTCTTCTTCCTCTTCCTCCTCCTCTTCCTCTTTTTCTTCTTCTCCCTCCTCCTCCTCCTCTTCTTCCTCTTCCTCCTCCTCTTCCTTTTCTTCTTCTTCTTCCTTTCCTCCCCCTTTTCTCCTTCTCCTTTATTTTCCTCCTTCTTGTTCTTCTTGTTTTTTCTTGTTCTATTCCTCCTCTTTTCTCCAGAATCACTTAAAAATCCTTTAAAAATTATTTTTAGCCCCCAACAGCCTCATTCATTCTGAGCTTTGGCATTCCTGATACTGTTCTTACAGAGCTGTGCCATGCTTAAAAAATTCATCTGTCATAACATCCTCCTTCCTTCCTTTCATCTTCTCTGTATTTTTTCTTTTCTTTTCTTTTCTTTTTGCAGGGCAATTGGGGTTAAGTAACTTGCCCAAGGTCACACGGCTAGGTTTTTGTTTGTGTGTGCGTTAAGTGTCTGAGGCCGGATCCGAACTCAGGTCCTTCTGACTCCAGGGCCGACGCTCTACTCACTGCGCCACCTAGCCACCCCCCTCTGTATTTTTAAAAGAGATCTGTTAGTTGGTGAGTTCCCTGTGCATCCTCATCTCTCTCTTCTGACAATTTCACCTTTCCCTTGCCATTGGAGTTGTTCTTCTTCATGACTTTATTCATTCATTCTTGGGATATCTCTCTAGCTTACTTCCCCTGTAGAATTTTGGTCTATGATATCTCAGCTGTTCTTTTTCTTGACCTCCGGAAATTTCTCTCCAAATCTAGGATGCTCGTTAGACCATGTCTAACTTTCCCCTCCTTCTTCATCATAAATTTTATAAGTGAGCTACTGTTTTTTTCTGAGGTTCCCATTATTTCTACACCATTAACCAGCTCCTACTTGATGAGAATCAGATCTGGAATTGTATTTCTCTTGTTCCTCTACCTTTTGAAGAATGAAATTCTCACCAAGGCAAGTGAGAAATTAACTGCTCTGATTTTGGAAGAGAGAGAGAACCCTAGTGTATGTCCATATAATTGAGGTCCCCCTGTCACTATATGGGACAGCTATATGGCACAGTGGATAGAGTACTGGGCCTGAAGTCAGGAAGACTCCTCTTCCTGAGTTCAAATCTGGTCTCAGACACCTACTAGCTGTGTGACCCTGGGCAAGTCACTTAACCCTGTTTGCCTCAATTTTCTCATCTGCAAAATGACCTGGAAAAGAAAATGGCAAACGATTCTAGTATCTTTGCCAAGAAAACCCCAAATGGAGTCACTGAGAGTTGGACGTGATTGAAAAATTACTCAAGTTTGCAATCTGGGCACTAAAGTCATCAATTTCCTCTTTCTAGGTTTTCTGTAATATATACTGATAATGGTGATGATGCTTTTTTTTCTGCTTCTTTTGATTTGAACTTGATCTTAACCCAGATATTTTTCATCTCCCTCCTCCTAACCCTAGTTCCTAGGTTTCTTTCCATGAGAATATCTTCTTATATATTCTGTTCCCCAAACCTCCCTCTCTTGTCTTTACCTATATAGTTTGTTGTGAGTAAGATGTACTAGTTAAGAGTGTCACTCTACCCATTGCCAGTGATATATCTGAAATAAAATTTATCTGCTTGCATCACGATCTGGAATTCATCTTGCTTGTTACCCATATTTTGGGTATTTTTGAGCAGCCATATGTGATCGTGGATTCTGTAAGTGGCCTTTTTTTCTTGGAATTTAGCAAAATGGATTTCAAAAACTGTTTTGAAATCAAAATATTTATCAAGTGCTCTGTGATTTCAAACACTTTTGAAGAATACAAACAATTACTATGAAAATTCAGAGTCCTTTTTTATGCATTCATTAAAGCAGGTCCCTTAGGAAACTTAGCATAGCAGTATTTTGTTCACCTAGTGCTAGTATGTACTGGAAGTTGACAAACATGATTTTTTTTTCCTCTAAAGGTTCCATAATCCTTTTCCCCCCAATTCTGACTAGGTTTTTTACTAGTAAGTCTGAACTAGTGAACCTCTACTGTCTTAAAAAATAGTTCTAAGTCTTCCTTTGTGTCTGTTGAATTGCTTTGTCTTTTGTATAGAGAGATTTCATCCCAAGTATTGTTGATATTTTGGGGGACTTTTTGGTGACTATATAGGGGGACAAACTTGTAAATGTAAGCTGTGTATGGGGGAGGTTCCCTCTGGGCATGTGCTGCAGGGACCTGGAAATATGATTTTTCCAAGGATGCTTATCTCCTATTTTTTTTAAAAGCAAACCAAATTAGTCTTGAGAAGTTAAGTACCATATGAATCAGTTCTCCTAGCACCGAAAATAACTTGCAAAGAATTTATAGATCCCTGAAGTTCTCCTGATTTTTTATATTGTTTACTTTCCTTTCTAAAATATCAAATAACTCACAGGTGTTAGGTGAGTTGGCCATACGGGTAATTTGAAATGAGGAATGGACAGCAAGAGAAATTTCCTTCTAGGGGGTCAGTGCCAGGGTGACTACCTAAGACTAATGGTGCGGGATTAATAACCCTAGGCTGCTTTCATATTCATGGCCTGTTCCCTACGTAGGCTGGGGATATTTTCCACTTTTATGTCCTGCACACAACTGTAAAGTGTGGACGGTTTCATTGCGGCTGTGTGCGTAATGAGATGCTCAGGAGCTGAGCCTGCCCATTAATCAGTGTTTGCTGGATGCTTCTGGAAGCCTGACCTATTGCTGTTGGAACTGTGGTGAATTTGCCTGTTTCCCCCAGTGAAGGCTGGCACAGCAGACCTGGGAGCTTTGTCAGTCTGGTTCTGTTGTCCAGGGTCTCTGGCCATAAGGCTGATTTAATGACAGAGGGGGCCAAAGGGGAATGGTCAAGTTAGTAGGTTGGGGAGGATGGAAAGACCCCAGAGAAAGCGCAGGTTGTGGGGTCTAGAGAAGAGTCTGCTTTAGGGAGTGGAGCTCATTAGATCTTGACCTTTTCTCCTATGGGAGGCCCTAGGAATTGACATGGGGATATAGTATTGAAACCATGCTGGGATGTATACTTTGTACAGCAGAATCAGAATTCCTAAGACTCCCAGCAGCTCAGGAATATGGGCTAAATGTAATAGGATGAAAATGAATATGACTACATGCAAAATCCTACACTTGGGTTCAAAAAATCAATCTCAGAGAATGGGAAGGTAAGAGAGAGGATGAGACCAGGGCTAGAGCTCACCTGAAAAGGATTTTTTTTTAAATAGCAGAATTCAAGATCAGTATGTGTGCAGTGTGATATGGTTTCCAGAAAAAACTAGGGTGATCTCAGGCTTCATGAATAGAAGTAGAGAATCCCAGACAAAGGAGAAGAGAGACTTAGACACAATCTGCCATAGTCAGATCAGGATGGCATAGAACATTTAGTGCTGAGAATCACCTTAGGAAGGATGCTGGCTGCATGGAGTGTGTTCAAAAGTGGGTGTCAGTTGAGAATGGGGAGAGGGCTAGAGGTTAAGCCAGAAGAGGATTTGATGAGGCTGTGGAGTGGTCCGGGATGTGGGGGTACAGCTGAGAGGGGATCCAGGACAAAGCTGCTGGTTTTTAGTATTTGAGGGACTGGTATGGGGAAGAAGGTTCAGACATATTCTGCTTTTTCCTAGAAAGGAAGAATTGGGAAATTCCTTATTGGGAAATCCCTTATTGGGAAAAGTGGTAGAAAGGTGAATCTCTGTTCAATAAAGGGAAGAATATTCTAACAACTAGAGATGTTACAAATTAGACTAGTCTGCTAGGATAGGGAGTGAGTCAACATAACTACAGGTAACCAAAACTGAGGCTGAATGATTGCTTATTAGGGATGTTTGGAGCAACTAGGTGGCAAAGTGGGCCTGGAGTCTGAAAGACCAGAGTTCAAATTCAACCTCAGAGACTTACTAGCTGTATGACTCTGGGCAAGCCACTTAACCACTTTCCTCAATTATAAAATGGGGATAATAAGATCACTGCCCTCCCAGGATTCTTTTGAATATCAAATGAGATAATATTTGTGAAAAGCTTAGCATAGTGCTTGGCATATAGTAGGTGCTTAATAAGTCTTTCTTCCCTCCCTTGCTTCTCCTGTCCCTCCCTCCCTCCCTCTCTCCTTTCCTTCCTTCCTCTCTTCTTTTCTTTTCTTCCTTCCTCCTTTCCTCTCTTCATCCCTCCCTCCCTCTTTGTCTACCTCAGTCTTCTTATCTGTAAAGTAATTACCTCCAAGGATTGTTATGAGGATCAAGAGAGATAATACTTTAGAAACCTTTACAAACATGAAAGTGTCATGTAAATGCAAGTGATGATGAGGTTTCATTTTTGCCTTTGTATCCCCAGTACCTGGCATGGTCCCTTTCCACAGAAGTGCTGAATGCTTGCTTATTGAAGAGAACAGAAGACAATTTGTTATTGTTGTTGTTAAGTACCGGGTTGATCCAGTCTGGCTATTATGTCAGGAGCAGCAGAGATACAAGAGAAGCATGAGGCATGGGCATTGCCCTCATGGATCTTAGCAGTCCACCTGGGGAGAAAAGAATAGAAGATGGTACTGTGTATGAAGATGTGTAAGATGGTGGGATTTCAAGTTTTAGGAATGGAGAGAAGGAAAAGATTGGTTTGGGCTCCAATTTCCATTGTGGAAGCAGAGTACCTGACACATAGTACACATTTTATAAATTCCTCCCTCTTTTCTCTGTTTCCATTCCTTCTCCCTTTTCCTTTCTCCTCCCTTCTTCCCCTCTTCCCACATCTATCTTTATGAAGGATAGGGCTTCATCTGGGCATTGAAGGATGGGCAGGTTTCGATGCTAAGCAGACAGTAGGTGCTTAATAAATGCTGGTTTAATTGAATTTAAATAGGTAGAGAGGGGAGCTCAGATTGAAATTTTACTCATATTATTATTTAGAAATATATAATGCTAATAATAGAGGCAGTGAGATATAGTTGGTGGAAGGTGACCTTGGAGCAACCAGGAAAAACTAGGTTCAATTCTCTTCTCTGACACATGCCAATTGTGTGATTCTGGGGAAGTCACTTAACCTCTTATTGCCCCAGGTGACTCTTTAAGACTTCAGTTTCAGAGAAAGTGCCCATTTGCCCACATAGGGGGAATCTGCTTATCAGAAGCCTCTGCCTGAGGGATGGCAGAAGTGATCTCAGTTCTGCCACTTACTGACCATGGGACCTTGGAGAAATCCTTTCCCCAGTCTGAGCCCCTCAGATTCTTCATCAGTAAAATGGGGGTGCATCATCTTCAAAATACCATAGGGTTGTGAGAAAAGTGCTTTGCCAGCCTGATGAGGACGTAGAAATGTGGGAGAGGCAGAGGAAGAAGGTTGTCTTTCATTGTCTTGTCTTTGCTGTCATGTTTCTGGGGCAAGCAACAAGAATGCCACGCCCCGAAACTGTGTTTAGAAATATATATCCCCCCACCACCCCATCCCTTATCCCTATCCTTCCCCCAGCTGCCAAGACTCATGATAACAGCTTGAATATCAGCATTAAAATTCTGCTTTGAAGATCAATAGTCATACACGTGTGGCATTTAAATATTTGCAATCAATGTAGCTGCCTGAAAACAAGCCCCCTGTAAGGCCACTGGGCCTGGAGGGAAGCAACAGATTGAGCCTTAGTTATATTCCTCAATGGCTCCAAGATCAATATATGCCAGATTACATTTTCATTTCTATTCTTTAGAATCTTTATTCTCATTTGGGTGCATATTTCTAATCTCTTACATGCCCATGTTCCAAGTTGTGGCAGATTTGTTTCTGGCATTTGAGCCTGGGATAGGTTGCCCGAGTAAGATTTCAAGGCAGAAAAAATCTCCCCGTTGGGCTAAATAAGAAGGGTGTTCTGTGTCAGAAAGAGGTTAGAAGATCTTGGGATCCTAGGATGTGAGTAGGAAAGGATCTTAGAGGTTGTGTCAGCTCTGCTGAGACCTACTAGGTGTGGCCTTTGATAAGACCCTTAACTTCCCTGTGCCTCAGTTTCCTCATCTGTAAAATGTGAGGGGGTTGGGTCTAGCTCAGAAGTTCTTAAACTTTGTTGTATCATGGACCCCACTGGTAATCTGGCCAAGTCTGTGGGCCTCTTAGAATAATGTCGTTAAATGCATAAAATAAAATACATTGCATTGCAAAGGAAACCCAATTATATTGAACTATAGTTATCAAAATATATATTAAAAAAAACCAAGTTCACAGAACTCCCAAGTTAAAAAAAGATGAGTAAATGGGCCTAGATTGGTGAAGGGATCTGTCTAGGATCACACGTCAAGGGTCCAAGGTGGGATTCAAACGCAGGTCCTTTGGCTCTGGATCCCATATTCAGTGTCCAGGTGACACACTGAAGTCTACTTTCTTCAGAGGTTTCTATGGAGAAGTCTCACTGCAGCAATGTTTTGTGGTGCATCATGGGTTGTGGACATTGTTATCATTACTGTTGATATTTTTGCAAGGGGGACAAATGCCTTTACCTTAGGAGTAGAGATGCTGGGTAAAGGTTATCAGCTGCAAAGTATGGAAAGAAACCTAAACCGTGAGTTAAGGCCCCCCCTCTTATCTTCTCCCTTTATGACCTTCTGTTGTTTTTCAATCATTTCAGTCATGTCCAACTCTTTGTGACCCCATTTCTTGGCAAAGACACTGGAGCAGTTTGCCATTTCCTTCTCCAATTTGTTTTATAGATGAGGGAACTGAGGCAAACAAGGTGAAGTGACTTGCCCAGGGGCACACAGCCAATAAGTGTCTAAAGGCTGGATTTGGACTCAGGTCTGGTGCACCATCCATTGGTGGACTTTTATAACTCCCACAATTCATAATTTACTTCTGTTTTCTCTGCCACAAAGAATCATCTTTGGACTTGGAAAGACAGAACAAAAACAGATCCCGGGGAATTTGTGCTTAACCTAAGTAACCCATCAGCAAGGGGAGCACCTAACTGTCCTTTCCCTAATTGTTGTTCGCTTCCATTTTGGGTACACAAAGACTGTTGAGCCTCTGTTGGTAATGTTGGAGAAGAGCAAATGTGGACCTAATTTTCAAAAAAAGAAAAAATGAAGCTTGTAAATAATATAGGCCAGTGAACTAGACTTTGGTTCTAGGCAAAATGTGAGAATATATATTAAAGGGATGGCTCCTCCAAAATCTAGAACAGGAAGCAGTGATAACAAAGGTCACGAGGCTCTTATCTTCATTAAGGGCAGGTGATGCCAGAGTCATCTCCTATCTCAGATACTTGCTAGCTATATGACTCTAGGCAAGTTGCTGAATTTCTTTCAGCTTCCATTTCTTCATCTTTAAAATGGGTATGACAATAACATCTGCCTCCCAGGATTTTTTATTTTTGAGGGGGAAGGCAGGGCAATTGGGGTTAAATGACTTGCCCAAGGTCACACAGCTAGTAAATGTTAAGTGTCATATTTTAACTCAGGTCCTCCTAACTCTAGGATCAGTGCTGTATTCACTGTGCCACCTAGCTGCCCTGAAGGATTGTTTTGAAGATTGAATGAGATCTTATGTAATGTGCTATACAAATGCTATGATGATGGAATTGTTAACGATGGATTTTACTGAGATGATGAAACCTTCTTTCCATCAGATGTTTCTTTTTGCTGTCTACTGAGGACTAGAAAGCCACAGAATCATTAGATTTTTTTTTAGCAAAGCATTTGGTAAAGGTCTCATGTTCATTTTGAAAATATGGAGAAACATGCCTAGACAACTGTACGATTTAGTGAATTTGAAAGTAGTTAAATGGTTGTACCCAAAGCATAGTCATTAATGGGTCCATGGCAGCTTAGAAGGAAATTTACTGTAGAGTATCATTAGTATCTGTATTTGGCCCTGAACTGGTCCGCATTCTGATCAACGACTAAGATAAAGGCACGGGTGGTGGGCTCAGCAGATTTTCAGAGGAAACAAAAGTGAGAGAGGTGGTTAACATGTTGATTGACAGAGTCAGGATCCAGAGAGATCTAGGCAAACTAGAAGCTTGGGCTAAATCTACTATGATGAAACTGAATAGAATAAAGATTAAATATTATGCTTGGGCCCAAAGCTGAAATTCACAAGCAAAAGTTGGCTAGACTAGCAGCTCATATGAAAAATTCTGTCAATTTTATTGGACTTCAAACTTAATATGAGTCAATAGAGTGATATGGCAACAAAAAAAGCTAATTCAATTTTAGACATGGTGTCCAGGACTAGGAAAATGATAATTCTGCTGTTCTCTGCCCTTACCAGACTGTATTTAGAATATTGCGGTTGGTTTGGGGCATCACTGATATAAGGTGTAGAGTGTGCAGAAGAGGACAGCCAGGAAGGCAAAGGACCTTGACTTCAGGCCATGCCAGTTCTGGTTGAAGGGACTCAAGATGTTTAGCCTGGAGAAGAGATGGCTTGCAAGGGGGGCCTTGGAGGCATGAGTACAAGCAGCAAAGAGGCAAATGCAAATGACCCAGAGAAGGGCTGTCTAAACATTAGAGCAATCCATAAATGGACTGGGTTGCTTGGGAGGTAGTGAGTTCCCCATTCACTGGGAGGTCTTCAGGTCATGTCTGGATGACCCCTTGTGAAGTATGTTATACAGGAATACTTGTTCAGATATGGGATGGCCTCAGAGTCCCCCTCCTGCTCTGAACTTGTGTGATTCTGAATTTTGGGGTCGCCCTCCAGCTGCTTTGAGGAAGAGGAAGGGAGAGTCTTTCACATTATTTTTAGTAAGGTCTGGGACTATCTCACTATGAACTGGTACTTTGTACCTGCTCCAAGAGAGCCTTCTTAATCGGTTTTGTAATGGAATCATTTATAATATTTTAGTTAATAAAGGAAAAAACCTCTCTCACAACAAACCCTTTTGAGGTTGTTGATAATATCCTACTGCCACATCAAGCATTGGCTGGGGATTTATTGGTATTAATTGGGCAGATGATAGAAAGACAGAAGGTATATATGCTCACTTAGTACTTTATATATGCAGTTCTCTGATAAAGGAAAACAGTAGTATGGTATGTGGCTGATATCTGAGGAGGCAGGTTGGGATATTTTTTTTTTGGTTTTAAAAATAGAACCTGGGACCTTTTTCATTAGATTTGTCTGCTACTCGAGAGGTTCCTTGATTAGCAGGGACCATAGCTCCCTTTGGGGTAGAACGTTAGATATGTTTCTCTATTCCTTTGGACTTCCCTGATTTTATCAAAGCATTGGTTGCATTGGGACTAGGCTGCTCTTTGAATGAAGTGTCTAGAGGCCTTGGTTGGTCTGAGTTTGTTCTTGGTTTCGACACAGATTGAAATAGCCTACCCTTGGTGAGAATTTACCCCAAGGGCCGGTCTGCAGACAACCAGAGGACTCAACTGACTGGCAATAAGGTATGCAGAAAGATGAAATCTTCTTCCCCTTTTGACATCTTTTTTTTTCTTTTTGCTCTCTGTTAAGGGCCAGAAAGTCAGTTTACAGGCATTTATTAAGTGTTTTTTTAATGCTTCTCTTGCAGTTTAAAAATTATTAAAAAAAAAAAAAGTTCCAGGCATTATGCTAAGTGCTGGGGATACAAAGTAAGGTAAAAAATAACTAAACAAAGCCCCTCAAAACCTGATCCCTGCCCTCAAGGAGATCACATATAATGGAGGAGACAAAATGTCAATATCCAAGTACCTGTAAGAGATATGCAGAATAAATGAAGGTAACCTTAGAGAGAGGATATTAGGAACTCTGAGGACTGTGAAGGCTTTCTATAGAAGGTGGGGTTTGAGCTGAATCTTGAAGGAAGCCAGAATGGGAAGGGTCCTTCTCTACCATCTAGCCCAATCTATACCAAAAAATGATTCCTCTCTTCTTGGACACCAAATGGTCTTGGTAGCTTTTGCTTAAAGACCAGCAATGAGGGGGAACCCACTAATTCCTTGAGCAACTTGTTTCATTTTGGGACAGCTCTAATCGGTGGGATGTTTTTCTTCATCTACACAATGGGAATGAGATATAATTGTGTGAAATGCTTTGTAAATCTTCAGAGCTATATGTGTGAGCTATTATGACTATTAGTTATTGCTCTCAGTCTTGCCCTTTGGGGCAAAATGAGTCTCATCTGTCACCCGCTTGACAGTCTTTCATTTCCTTGAACACAGCTCCTCTATCCCTACCCCAAGTCTTTTCTTTGCTAGGTTAAACATCTCCAGTTCCTTTGACCTTTCTTCAAATGGAATGGACTAGAGACTCTTCACCATCTTGTCACCCTCCCCTGGATGTCATCCAGCTTGTCCTTCCTCAAGTGTAGCCTCTAGAACTAAGCGCAAAGTCTAGATGTGGTCTGACCAGCACAGAACATAGCGGGGCTATCACCTCCTGGTTTTTAGGAGCCATGTCTTTGATAATGGATACAAGGACACAGCTGTTTTTTGGGCTGCCATGGCACTGTTGACTTATAAGGAGTCTGTTGTCCACTAGAACCCCCAGAGCTTTTCCAGACAAATTGCTATCTAAATACGCCTCTCATATTTTAATTGGTGAAGTTGATTTTTTTGAACCTCATTGCTATGGGACTTTTCTGCCATCTTTTCTCAGGTGTTCTGAACCAAAATTAAAGGCTCTCCTAGGTCACATTTGGGTAGCCAGGTAATAATCCATTTTTCCTGTTTTCTCTGTGAATTTCCAAGCAGCAAATGATGGTGTAAGGGGGAAAAACCGTAGGCACATAGTATCATTTATCTCAAGAGGAGCTTTATGTGAGATGGCACAGAGAACTAATTGGCCTGTCTTTGAACACAGCTAATGGGAACAGTGTTAAAGGCTGAAACCAAAGTTCTAAAAAGTGGAAAGATGAGCTTTGTAGGTTTGTAGCAATTAGGTATCCAGGTATTCAAGCCCACTTGATCATTTTCTCTTCATTTTTGTGGGTTGTGGGGGTGGGGAGAGAAGACATACAATGTATAGGTGAGTGGGAGTGTGTGTGAGCACAGACCTATATATAATTTGCTTTCCTGAAAAGATGTATCATCAAAAACGTCACTTGAATTGCTGCTTATATGGGGGCGAAGTGCTTAGAGATCCTTCCTGGGGTTGAAGACAACCCATTAGAACAATTCATTCCAAGAAAACTCAGGTTTTCTCAGGACTCTGTGATAGGTGCAAAGTTGGTCTCAACATCTCTCTGCCATTTTTTAGATATTCAATAAGATTGAGGCATTTGCCCTTTTCTGACTGACTTCTCTTTTGGATTGCAACCTTGGGCATCTTTGTCTCCTAAGGGAAATTTATGAAGCAATTGGCTTCAAGATGCTGCCCAAGAAAGCAGTTTAGTAGATTATAAGGGTAATTGTAGTCAACAATGTATTATGATATGGGAACCAAGAATGCTAATGTGATCTTGGGTTTATTAATAGAGACATAGGTACTGGGAATCAAGAGGTGATGGTCTCTCTGTACTCTGACCTGGTCAAAACCACATCTAGAGTGTTGCTTTTGGTTG
The DNA here is from genome assembly GCA_011680675.1 of Gymnobelideus leadbeateri. Classification (NCBI taxonomy): domain Eukaryota; kingdom Metazoa; phylum Chordata; class Mammalia; order Diprotodontia; family Petauridae; genus Gymnobelideus; species Gymnobelideus leadbeateri. Next base: position 43,220 of record WOXC01011628.1, on the reverse strand, counting down.
TGGATGCCACATTGTAGGAAGAATAAGCTAGAGAATTCCAGGAAGAAGATAACTGGGTTGATGAAGAGTTTCAATTCCATGCCATATGAGGATTAGTTGAAGGAACTGGGGTGATTTAGCCAGGAGAAGACTTAGGGGAGAAATGGGTCTTTCAGTACTTGCTTAATGTACTTTGACTTACTATGTGGGAGAAATTAGGTTTGCTCTGCTTGAACCCAGAGGGAAGCATCAGAGCAATGTTTGGAGTTTACAGAGAGGCAACTAAGAGGTCAAGAAAACCTCAATAATTAGGTCTTCCATAAAAGCAGGATGGGCTGCTTCTAGGAAGGTGTGGGTGACCTCTAATGGGCAGAGGCCATGTTCCTACCTGCTAGGTGTTTCTGGAGTGGGGATCTTTTTGGAGCATGGGTGAACTACAAGACATTGTAAGGTCCCTTTCAACTCTAAGCTTCTGTGATTCTGATAAAATTTTGATTACATAGATGTTTTGGAATATCCCAAGTTGTAGGATTCCAAGGTCTCTTTCATTTGCTTTCCTAGATAGATTGCCTCTTGTGGATGTCATAGCATCAGAGATGTGTCTGGCAAAGTAAATCATTTGTGTGTTATAAGTTGTCCAACACCCTGCATGTGTATGATAGACGGCAATAAAATTGCATAGATATAGTTTTCCATGATGGACCGTAATGGTTTCTCTGGAGTCATTATGACCCAGTGTGTAAATAATCCGTGTTTTAAAATTGTCTTAAATGTGCTCGTACAATGGACGGTAATGTCTTCTCCAGATTCATTAAGCCCATCAAGAGCCCACAGTTAACAAGCATCTAAAGTGAGTGGGCTGCATATTTACACACCAACTCCCTGAGTTTGGCGATCAGCCTGACTGTCTTCCAGATGCATCCCTGAGAAAGAAGGAGGGAGGGAAAGAGGAAAGGAAGGAGAAAGAGGAGAAAGGAAAGGAAGGAGAGAGGGCAGGGAGTAAGAGAAGAAGAGTATCAAAGAGTGAGGGAGAGAGAGATGAAGTGGGAAGAGAAAGGAAGGTGGAGGAAGGAAGGGAAAAACAGGGAGGGAGGGAAAGAAAGGAAGGGGAGATGGAGATAAGAGGAGAGAGGGAGAAAGGGAGGAAAGAGAAATGGAGAGGGGTGAAGAAAGGAGGAAGGAAAGGGAGGAAGAAGGAGAAGATAAGAAAGGAAATAAAGAGATTAGGAGAAGAGAGAGAAAGAAGAAAATAGTAGTATAAGAGAAAGAGGAGGATGAAAGGAAGGTTGAGGAGGGAGGGAGGGGAAGAGAAGGGGAGAGGGAGAGAGAGGAGACAGGGAGACAGATACAGAGAGGAAGATGGAAGGGAGGAGGCACCACTGTTTGTTATTTTACCTTTAAAAATAAAACAAAAGGGCATACATGTATACAGAAGACCTTGACTGAAATCCCGGAATTTCTTGTTGTGGTCCTTGCTGATCAGCCCTTCCTTTCTTCCTGCTTAGAAAAGGAAAGTTTCAGGTGGCATAGGAAGTGGGGGTGTTCACATCAAGCATTCCCTTTAAGGAAATGAGATACCTGAATAACTTCACTGGGGACCCCCTTCTCTGCCTAAGTCAACAAGATGGGGAATACATATCTACCTCTAACCCTTTCCTCATTATTTTAAAAAGGGGACTCCCTAAATTTCTGGGAAACTGTACCCTTGTGATATAGTGACAAATGCACAAAATTTGGAATAAATTCTGGACCTGACACGCATTATCTGTATCACCTTGGACAAGTCACTTGACCTCTCTCTTAAGGTCTGAACCTTAGTTTCCTCATTTGTAAAATGAGAGGTCTTTCAGGGTCCTTCAGATCTCAAGTGATGGCACTCATCTACCATTTCTCTCCCCTCCATTTTGGATGGGGACAAAGGAGTTGTTTAGTCCTGGTGATATGATTGTATCTGGGACTTAATGTATATCCGTCTTTTAAGAGGCATGTTTAAGCTCCCTCTTTGAAACAAAAGGAAAAAAATAACATAAATCAGAGCCAGAATCTTTTAACATTTACAGTTTTAAATGAAATTCCTGTTGAGAGTCTCTTAAGCCAGATTTATATCTGATTTTGCATTGAACTGTGTCGTTATGCGGGACTGAAAAACTCTTACAAAATTAAGCATAATGCGAAAACATGCTGAAAAGACAGTTCTGTAGAAATGTGAAACATTATTATGTTATAGAATATTGGAGGGAAGAAATATGCATAAAGGCCCAATTACCATGGGCATTTTCCTTTTAATGATCCCGTACAATTCTTTGGTGGAAAGGTTTGCTGACGGCTTCTCATAGATAAAGGAAAATTGAGACAGTATTGATATTCTCCATCCATCTTCAGTTTCAAAAGATGAGACCACAGGCTGAGAGCCAGGTTTTGTTTGGATTCCAAAAGAGGAGGCCTGGTCTTGCTTACCTGATATTCTCCAGAGGCTCTCTTATTGGGAACTGGGGATTTGCCTGCCTTCTACACCCTTGGCCAGAATAAAAAGAGTCAGTTGAAATGATAGCAGTAGGGAATTAAGGTGACACCCAGTGAAAGAAGTTGAGAACTATTTGAGCAGGAATAGTTAATCTCCAGGGTGTGTCGTTGTTTTCCCCTCTGAATCACCAAAGCACTGATATATCCGCCTGGGCTTGGAGGTAGGTGGACTTAGCTGTAGTGGATAAAGAACTGGGAATAGAGTCAGAGGACCTGGGTTCAAAACCTACCTGAACATCTTACTAGCTGTGAGAACTTGGACAAGTCCCCTAACCTTATCTGTAATTCAATAAAAAACCAAACCAAACCATGAAATTCAGTTGAATAAGCTTTACATTCTCTTCTAGCTTTAAAATCTACAATCCGAATGACTCCTGAGAGATTTTGGCTATGTACCTTCCCATATGCTGGATGGAGTTGTGTTTGGCATTCCTGAGCCAGGGGAAGAGCTGTATTCCTCAAGCCCCTCTTCTCCCTGCCACATACCCTTTCTAGCCTCCGTTACCATACAGTCATACTTCAGGTGGTCACACTTAATTACTCTGGGGACTTGTCTAGGGTAAAACCCTGCTCCTGCCCCCTCTGCATGGCTCTCCTTTCTAATTAGGATTTTGTATTGCTTTCTTCCTCCCACCATAATTCAAGGAACAGAAGTTCTCTTGTGTGCAAAGTGGTTTCCCAAAAGCAATGTTCTTTATTTGGACTCCCCTCTCCTTCCCTCCAGCATCTTGACACTGAAACTGAGTGGAGGGGCAGGCAACTGCTCTGTTTCAGCCAATAGCCAGGAGTTGAATCCAAAATTTTCCACTTATTCTCTCTCTCTGTCTCTGTCTCCCTCTTCCTCTCCCTCTCCTCTCCTCTCTCTCTATTCCTCTCCTCTCTTCCTCTCCCCCCTCTTTCTCCCTTCCTCTCTCTCCTCCCTCCTTTCGTCTCCCCTCTCTCCCTCCCTTCCCCTCCCCCTCTCCTCCCATATATCTATCTTTTTATCTATCCATCTATTTATGTATGTCTCTCTATCTAGCTGCCCACAGACACTTTTCATTTCTTTCTTTCTTTCTGGTCAGCTCCTGCTCCCCCTGCCAGGCAGCGGGAGAGAGGAGCGGCGGGATGCTTTCCTCTCCTTCTCCCTCCCTGTCCCTCTCCCCATGCCTTCGCCCACCAGCAGGGGGCTTGGAGCAGCGGAGCTGAGCTCTGGTTTGCCTCTCCAAGCCGATCGATCGCACCAGGAACGAGGTCGCAGTGGGCTCCCCCATCCGCACCGCCGCTTCCCCGCTGTGCTGCCCCCGGGCCTCAGCCGTCACCAGCCAGAGAGTCAGAGACACACCGGGTCCTTGCCTTCAGCTGTCTCCCTGCCTAACAGGGGGCCCGGAGAAGATGCTCTGCTCTCCTCCCTGTGCAGTGTGTGGGGCACTGCCTGAGAGCCCCTGCACTTGTTTGCAAAACTGGTGACTTTGGAAACACATTAAACACGGAAAAAGAGGTTGTTGATCATCAAGGGCAATGCTATAAGCCAGTTTCATACTTTAGATGCGGCTGATAGCAGGTTTTTATTTTTATTTTTATTTTTTTAGGTGTCCTTTTTTCTTCTGTTTTCCTCTGAAGCTCTTAAAGGGCCCGGAGGCGTTTGCTATTTGTGGCTGTTTATAATTCAGCAGTTTAATTCTCATCTGGGCCTGCATGGGCCGGTTCTTGACCACCAGAGGGCACTGTAATAAGGTAGAAAGCAGGTGTTCCCATAGAGTCCGAGTTGATCAGGTGCGGGGAGGAAAAGACCCAGTCAACTTTCTGATTGCCTTGGGTGGGGTCAAAGGTGCAGTTAGGAGTTCTGTTACAGAAGGTACAGAAGCCAAACTCAGGTGGCTTTGGGAAATGACTGGAGAGCTGTACGACTCCAAAGGGCTAGTAAGCAGAGCATTCCCCCAGCTTTGGGGGCGCTCCAGGGTCTGCCACGTGGCCCCCCAATTCTCACTCCCATGGAGCTGGGGTAGGAGCAGTCAGGAGTCGTGCATATGCAGACAGAGAGGTGTTACTGTCCAGGTCTGGAGGTTCCACCTTATGCACCAGCCTATAGGTTTCTCCAGAATCTGTTTCTGCAGTCATGCCCAAGGACCTTCTGCTCTCCTGGGTCTGGTTTTGCTTCTAGCTCTTTGTTTTCCTTCTGTGTGGGAGCCTGTAGCAGAGGGGTGGGGTTAGCTAGAGAGGATTTAGGAAGTTCTGGGAGGGTTGCTGTTGGTTTGGGAGTGGGAGAGGAGAATAAAAAGAGCACATTAGCACTCTTTGAGTTCATTTTCCCTTTTGGGGGGTAGGTAAGAGCCTTTAATACCCTTCCCAGCCTTCTTGATTGAACTCCAAAAAATGCCAGAAGTCATCTGGTGGGGCAGAAACCAGAGTCGCTCTCTGACAGTTCACAGGAGGTGTTATATCTCACTACTAGCCCTCTTGTGCAACTGCCTTTCCATCAGCATTGGGAATGCAGTGGTGGTGGGATGGAAGGAAAGAAGGGGCAGGAACCGAAGCCCTGTTTTCTGCCTTCAGTAATAGCTGTACCCTTTGGAAGCCACCGCAGGGAAACTCTTGCAAGCAGCCTATCTCTTCCAACCTCTGGGTTTAAAAAAAAAATAAAGTAGTTGCCCAGAACTCTGGATACATATACCAAATTAGTGATTCCACGGTCTAGTGGAAGGTATGCTGAGGTCTGACCTGGCCTGTCGAGGGGGCTGCACACTGAAGCCAGGTACTTTTATCCCTCCTGGAGAGCAATTTGAGGACAGATGGGTCTTGAGGAAGGTGAATGCATTACCTGTGTCCTCTAGGGGGCTGTTTCAGCTGCCAGCAGAGGAGGCTGGGAGCAGTGATCTATGGGAGACACTACTTCAGTCTGGCTTCAGCAATAATTTCCTCCCGATGCATCCCTCTATAGGTATCGTCCATAAGGAAAATTCCGCCGCTGTAGGAGTCCCAGACACAGAGATTGGGGGGTGGAGCAGGTGGGAGGCTCTGGTACTCACTTCCCACTGTGTTCCCAGGGTATTCATAGCCTAGAATATGTCCTTAGGTCTCACTCTCTGGAGCCAGGGGAGTGGGGGAGGCTTAGAGGTTCCCAGGAAAATGGATTTTGGTGACATAAATGTTTGGGATGTACTCCCTGCTGTGACTTGTTGGCTTTCAGAAGAGAGATCTGGGGTCAGAAAGACATATCACACAGTCTGTCAATAAGCCACTTATCAGGCACTCACTGTGTACAGAAAGAGGCATAAAAAAGCTGAGGCATGGTAATCTCTGCCCTTGAGGAGTTCAGAGATTGGAGCCTAAATTAGTCTGAAGGCATAGCTCTTTGGCTGTCACCTATTCTGGGCAGCATCTGTGGTGACTTTCTGAAGCAGTGGGACAATTTAGTTCCCTTGGTGAAAGTGACTCCTGCTCACCTGCTTTCTTCTTTTCTGCCTGTATCTTCCTCCTTCCTATCCATTTTGGCTTCCTATCTTCCCCCTCTTCTCCACCCCACCCCAGCTACTTTCCCCCAAACTCTTCACTATTTTGATGATTAAAAAACACTCATCTTAAATTTAATTGCACAGCTTGAAAGCTTTGGTGCACAATGCCTGGAGCTATTTGGAGGATAGATTTTGTACAATTCCAATAAGTTGACCTCTCAGGATTGGGCTGAAGGGACCTCCAGAGGAGCTCAAGTCCATTCCCCTGTCTCTAAGACAGACTAGAGCTAAACGAGAATAGGCAGAGGGAAGGAATAGATTCTGTTCTAAAATCTCTCCAGGGAAGAGGAATCAACTGTCCCTTGGTGATTGTTCTAGGTTTTAAGTAACTCTCATTCACCTAAGTAACCAATCCCTCTCTGTAGGGTAGTGTAGTTTGAGGCACTCCCTCCACCCCCCAGTTCTCTGCCCTGAACAGGAGGAGAAGAGAGATGGTTACCACTGTATATTACCACTGTATGAAGTAACCCTGTCATACAAACTCAGTCAGCTCTTGGGCACAACTCATGACTGTTTAAAAAAACACACACATATACATATATAAAATATAGGTGTCTATGTTTATATTATATATATATATATATATTTGAAAGGACATTTTTATTGCTTCATTATTATCATTACTTATTACAATTACCCTCACATGGAAAGTCATTCTAGATGGTGGAACCTAGGATGTTGCTTAACTTTAAGGAAGCCCAATCCCTTTGATTGGAGATATGAAATTGACTTTTATAGTGGCTTGTACTTATTGAGAATGAATACAGTCAACATAAGTAGATTTAAAGGTTTTACTCTTCAAAGATTTCCTCTAACATCTGCTATTGGATTGTGTTGCTGATACGGGTTTGCAGTTAAGCACAGCCTCACCTGCTACCAGTACTCAGTTTCCATTAAAAAATGTAAATCCAGAGGCCTCGAATTTGTCTGATTTAGATTTTTTGATACAGAAAGAGAAGTGAAACTAGGTGTATTTGGCAACCATGTGGTACTTAAACCTGAATAAAATAAAATAATAGAAAAGATGGAATTAATCGCTTAGTTGCTGCCGTTGGTTCCTGTCATTTGCTCTGTTCCTGCCCAGATTGCTTTTTCCTGGCTTCTTAAATTCAGTCCTCTGGAAAGGTTCTGAGCTCTTCCTCTGTGGATGTGACTGCTGTGATGGTGGAAAGCTCTTTGGTGAGTTAGGGGCTGAGAAAGTTCCCTGACCCAGACTCTCTGCTTCGACCTCCCTGAGCAGGAGAATGGAAAAGAAGCCCAATTTCAAACTCGTTCCTGCATGCTAATAGCAACATTATTTTTTAAATTGAAATTTTCATTTTTTCTGCCTTGTGTGCAAGCAAATAATTGAGACCTAATTTACTTTATTTAATAAGTCTGCAGGCATCGTGGTTTAGCCCACACTGATAAAAACCTGGAGGGTATTTTGTTTACTGAGCCTTTAGTTGAAAAACAGCCACCCACATTTCTTCAGATAGCCTGGTGAGCTTTGAGTATTTTCTATACTGGTAGGAGATAAGATCTATCAGGGTCCTTAGACCCTCCCGCTCCCAATCCCTTTCAGTTTCTTCTGGGGTGTCTATGGTAACATCTTAGGACACCAGTTAAACTTTATCCTAGAACTGTCCATGGTACTGAGGGCTGTGAGTTGTCCTTAGGGGTATGTAGCCTGTAGTAGAGACCATTTTTGCTGTTCTTTGTCTGCTGGCCCACCCCCCCCCCCCATCTATCTTTTTTCCTCTCTCTGCTCTCCCCTTCTTTTCTCCCTGCCTATCTTTGTTGATTGTTCTCTTCATCCATTTCCTTTACCTCCCGACTTCTCCATATCTCCTTATCCCCCTTTGCTCTTCTGTTCTCTTTTCTTCTCCATATCGCAGCTTCTCTATTTTTTTTCTCTTCTACTTCCAGGGGCCCTCAAGGCATTTCTTAATCCTACAAGCAACCCAAAAGGCTATCGGGTTCCACTAGCTTGACACTGGCTTTCATTCCTCATGCTCCAGCTGCTCCCCATGTTTCTCACCTCTTTCCTCACCTGTCTCTCTTTCCAGGGTCACTGGGTTTTGTTTTTTTGTTTTTTGTTTTTTTGTTGTTTTTTTTGCTCGTTCTGACAAATGGAGGTTGCCTTATAGGGGCTGTATCAGGCCTGGCTTCAGGACAAAGAAAGTCATTTTCAGTCAGCTTGTGGTCTTCCCTGCAGCAAGACATTAAGAAAAGAAAGGATTGTAAATAAACACAGGAATTCCAATCACCAAAGGGCTTTGTTAGTTTGCTCTGAAAAGGGAAAGTCTTTTCAAGGATTCAGTTGCCATGGCCTCTACTGGGCTAGCCAGAGGGCGAGCTATGGGCAAGGCAGGACTATAAAAATCAAATGAAGTATACTCGGCCACACTCTAACTGGATCTGGACTGAGTCCGGGCAGAGAGAATGCCTCTTTGACCCAATGGGAATTGGCATTTACATATTCCTTGGACTATACACAGATCTGTGTTTTATTAAGACAATTTAAATATAATTGCTTTAGGAACAGAACCTATTAATTATTATGACAAGCAGAAATTTTCGAGTGTGGAAAAGAAAAAAAAGAAAAAGAGAGAGACTGTGAAGTAAAATAAACTGTTTATTTGAAAGTCCAGGTAATTACCAGAGTGAGACAATCACTAAGTAGATAGTCACAGTGGGAATCATTTGAAAAACAAAATACAATTAAAAGTTTAATTTTTGATGGAATTAGTAAGTGAAGAGTTGCAAGAAGGAGGCCTTGCTGGGAGAGGGGGAAGTTGGCTGTTTGCTTTGGTGCGGCCCGGCAGTCAGCAGTGGGGCTGGCGCAGCCCCTCCCTGCATCTTCCTGCAGAGCTTCCTGGGCACGGAGGGCCTCTTTGCCACGTTAAGTTTGAGCAATTACTCCCGTTTGAGTTTTGGGAGGGAGCTGATGTTCCCGGCTAAGTATTTTGAGCATATCTATATCCCATCTCTTAGTGCTCCCTTACCGAATTCTCTTCTTCCTTCCTCCCTTTTATTTCTTGGCTGTTTGGAATATTATGTAGTGATTATGCAGCTGTTCCAGAGTAAGGGATGGGAAGCATCATTGGTGGTGCAGGAACTGAGGATTTATAGTAACATACCAAATGTGACATTGAATCCCTTATTTTTTTGGGGGGGAAGATCAGGTGTAGTATCAAAATCTTAGATGGTTACTTAAACACACACACACATCATTTTAGAATCATGGATCTAGAGCTGAAAGGAACCTTCCAGGTTACCTAGTCCAAGCCCATCACTTTACAGATGAGAAAGCTGAGGTCCAGGGAGGTGAAGTCACCCTGATATTCATGTTTATACCCACACACACATGATGCTATATTGAAGCAGCCTGGCTTAGTGAAGAGAGAGCCAGTCTTAGAATTGGGACAGTGGGTTGAAATCTTATCTTTAATACATACTGGCAACGTGACTTTGGGCAAGTTACTTAACCACTCAGTGCCTCAGGTAAGATTTTGTGGCTATATTTGTAGATAGGTTGTGATCTGCATGGTTAGAAGGAGCATATACACATGTATATATGCATAATAATAATAGCTAATAATAACTAATGTTCATATAGCACCTACTATGTGCCGGGCACTGTGCTAAGCTCTTTACAAATATGATCTTATTTGATCCTGACAACAATCCTGGGAGGTGAGTGCAATTACTGTGCCCATTTTACAAGTGGGGAAGATGAAGCAAACAGAGATCAAGTGAGCTACCCAGGGTCACACAGCTAGGAAGCATCTGAGGTAAGCTTTGAACTCAGGTTTTTTTGACTTCAGGTCCAGCACCCTATCCACTGTTCCACTAGCTGCCTATATATGTGTATATATATATATATATATATATATATATATATATATATATATATATGCACACACACATATACATCATACACATATATACTTGTACTACACACCACACAATATATACATATATATGAATATATGTATATAGGTATACACACACATATATACACACTCATACACACAAAGGCATACACACACACAGAGGGCAGCTAGGTGGCACAGTGGCTAGAGTGCTGGGCCTGAATTCAAGAATATCCATCTTCCTGAGTTCAAATATAGCCTCATACACTTACTAGCTAGGTGACTCTGGGCAAGTCACTTAATCCTGTTTGCCTCAGTTTCCTCATCTGTAAAATGAGTTGGAAAAGGAAATGGCAAACCACTCCAGTATCTTTGCCAAGAAAACTCCAAATGGGTCACAGAGATTTGGACGTGACTGAAATGAAATTAATGATAATAACATACATCTATTTACATGTCTACATCTACGAATATAGGTGTGTGTGTGTGTTTTGCTAGGAATAGGCACAATATAAGATTATATTATTTTCATGGGGCTTCCATGCGATGGGTTTGCAGATGTCCATGAAACTTTGAAGAAGACTTTAAGGTGATCCACCAACCTGTATCACAAATCTCTTCCAGCTTCAGGAATTAGTTTTAAATTAAAGTTACAGGCAGGTTGAATCTCTCTGGACCCAGACTGGCTTAGGAAAATAGAACATGCAACTTCATTTGAACATACCACTCCCTGATGTTGTACATGGATGGAATGGTACTGAACTAAGTTAATTAACTTGAATGCCAAACATCAGCTGTTCCCTGGGTTGTGTGCTTGGCTTGCTCCCGGATTTGGGAGGTGAATGTGATAGCTGTATGTTAGTTTTTGTGTGACTAGATAGTCAGGCATACTGGGGCTCTGGAGTATAGACAGGGAAAAAACCCTTAGAGTTTTCCATCTGGTCCAAATTGGGAGTGTGTGTGTGTGTGTGTGTGTGTGTGTGTGTGTGTGTGTGTGTGTGTGTTTTACTGGAAATCTAAATATGGGATTGATCAAGAGATGGAGGGTTCACTACCTGGTGAATTTCCCTCTGACTTCATGGAATAGTCAATTTCAGGAGGGTGTGATTGTTAATTTCAAGGATTGCCATCATCCAGGACACACATGACCAGAAGGAGATGGGCTGCTGCTGTAGCAACAGCAGCAACAAATAATAATAATGTTATGTTTACATAGTGCTGTAAGACTTGCAAATCGTTTTATTACTATTATCTCGTTTTATTCTGACAAGAACCATGAGATATAGGACTATTATTATTCCCATTTTACAGATATGGAAACTGAGGCAGGCAGGTTGAGGGAGTTGCCCAGGGTCACACAATTAGTAAATGTATGTGTCATCTTCTGACTCTAAGTTCAGAACTTTCTTCACTGTGCCTTGTTGCTGGATAGAGCCTCTGTGAAGGGTTTATAGAAAGGGATAGATAAGAATTGAACATGGTGAGAAGGCATGGATGGGTCGCAATCCTCACTGGTGGAGGTCATAGATCCTCCCAAGGATCGAAGCTTCAGTCTGGCTGTTCATAGCCTGTTGCTAATGTTGACATCATTCTCCTTTTATTTTTTTGCCTGTGGTTTTCCAGCCAACAATCGATCAGCAAATATTAGGCTCAGGTGTTTCTGAGGCACCTCAGGGTTCCAACCTACAGCTGAACACCCCCTATCTATTTACAAATGTCTGAGCAGTAATGGTTGAACCCAGCTTTCTGACTCACCACATGGAAAGGAAAGGGAACTTTTAGCTCTGTAAACTGGGTCTAAGATCCCGGTGTCGTTCATCGCATTGATTCCTCTGTTAGACTCAAGAGTTTGAAGTTTTGCTTACTCTAAGTTTGGAGTCTGGTAAAGGAAGCTTTACTGGTGGCCTTTTCTCAAGATTGATCTTTCTCAACTGTACTTGGGGAAATTGGGAAAGAAATCTTGTAGGAATTGCCAGAGGCTTAGATGAACAAAAAAGAAAATTCCTGGTGTGGAAGACAACCAACACAAAGACATAGGAAGTGAGAGATGCAATGTTGTGTATAGGGAATAGCAAGCACGTCAGTTTGGCTGGCACATAGAGTTCACGAGAGGGCGTGCCTTTTGTTTTTTCAGTTGTGTCTGACTGTCACCTAATTTGGAGTTTTCTTGGCAAAGACACTGGAGTGGTTTGCCATGACCTTCTCCAGCTCATTTGACAAATGAGGAAACTGAGGCATACAGGGTGAAGTGACTTGTTCAGGGTTACATATCCAGAAAGTGTCTGAGGCCAGATTTAAATTTAGGAAGATGAACCTTCCTGATTCCAGGGCCAGCATTCTGTCCACTACAACGCCACCTAGCAAAATTAAGAGTTAACACCCAACACAAGAGCCTGTATTTTATCCTAGAGGCAATAGGGAACCACTGACTCTCCCTTTGGTATCATGCTTATCAAAGCTTTGTTGAGGTCAGTATAATAAGCATTTATGAAGTACCTATTGCGTTTCAGGTGCTCAATTTGAATTGAGGATATAAAGCTAAAAATGAAACCTCAAAGACTTACATTCTACTGGGAGTGGACCATTTGACAAGAGGAACAGCATAGAATACAACATCTATACACCTAAGTAGCATATAAACAAAAGCAAACCCTCCCTTGCAGAGAATCAAAATAAAATCGAGAGGCAATTCTGGCAGAGTAGAGAAAGCTGACCTCAGAGTCAGGAAGTCCTGGGTTTGAATCCTGCCCCTGGTACTTATAGGCTGGATGACTGTGGGCAAATCATGTAACCTCTCAGTGCTCTAGGCAACTTTCCAAGACTATACGTTGCAGAGTAGGGGCCAGCCTGCATTGGTAAAGGGAGTTTTCTTATCTAGGAGTTCCCTATATCAAAGAAAAAAACCCAAACAGATCTAGTCCCTATCCCAAGTACAGATGTACTTAACCTCTCTAAGTTGAGACCTGATTGTAGGTACCATTTCTAGAAGCAAAGGGGAGACTTTGAAATATTTGATTGCCCTTAGATTCCTAATTTAAAGTGTACCTGCTCATGATATATACATTTCTCAGAATTTCTGTTTAGATATCAACTATTTCTATCCTTCATCTTTATCTTTTTTCCTTCCTTCTTCTTTCCCTTTTCTATTCATCTTTTATCTATCTATCTATCTATCTATCTATCTATCAATCATCTATCTCCCAATCAATCTGTCTACTTACCTATTTAACTATATGTATTCAAGCTTTCTTTGAGTTTTCATGCTCAATAAAAATCCAGTATCCCCAGCCAGACCAGCTCATTTATGTTTTGGTCTTGGCTAGCATGGAGGTATAAGAAAAAGTTTGAATGGTGAGGATGCCTAGTTGCAATCTACTCACTGAATGTGCTGCCTGGCCAAGCTTAGCAGAAGATCGATGAAACCCTTCGGGTCTCCAAGTTCCCTCTCATTGCCTAAGAGCTGAAGGTCTCTGAATTCAATCAGGCGAGATTATGGATTGCGTTCAGAACCTGGCCAGGCAGCGAAGGTCCTCATCAGCCAGACAGCGAATGACGCAGGTGATACTGCATTGAATGTCCTCCCGCCCCCACCTTCCCTGGGAGGAGGATGCTGTTTGGGTCACAGACACTATACCTTGCCCTCCATGAGTAAGCACTGCTCAGACAGCTGTAAATTCAGTAATCCATTAAGCATGCTTCATCTAGTTGCTATATTCCATAATACCAAAGAGGGTGAGATACAATGGAAAAAAAACAACAAAACTTTGGATTTGGATTCAGGGGACCTGGGTTCAAATCTAAATTCTTGCACTAAGTAGCTGTAGGACCTTGGACAAGTCACATAACCTTACCTTACACTTAACCTCATTTTCCTCATATTAAAAATGAGTGATTTGGACTAAAAGGTCTCCAAATTCCTTCCCACCTCTAAGTTTTGGATCCAGTGGTCTTAGGATTTAGAACCAGATTTAGAACTAGAAAGGACCTTCAAGATCATGTGCTCCAATCCCCTTACTGTACATTTGAGAAGACAAAGGTCAAGAATTTCAGTGACTTGGACAAGGTCTCCCAGATGGTAAATGGCAGAGTTGGGGTCCATATGACTTTGTTTGTGACCCTGGGTGGGGTTTTGATTGCTCTGAGTTGAAGTTTATGGTGATGATATGGGATTTGGAGGCTTATTCCTTATGTCCTCAGTCCTTTTGATGGTCTCTTATTAGCGATATAGCCATGTACCCAGATGGCTGGCCTCCTCAAGGGAAGAAGTCATTTCCCCACATCTGAGGGAGGATGAAGAGGAGCTGAGCTGCCTCCTGCCCAAGTCAGTGCCTCCTTGTTTGGCAGCTATTTTCTCTAGGCTGTGCATGGATGGCAATACTGATGCATGATTTGGAATTTCCTTACTGCTGGGCCAGATTGGGCACATATCTATGTCTTTCTCATTCTTGGTTTCTGCACTCTCATGTTTGTAGTGCTTGTCAGAAGTCAGCAGCTTGGGGAAAGCCTTGTGTTCTCCTCCCCATGCAGGTAGGCTATAGGCGGTGGTGGGAGAGGTTCTGCTCATGCAAATCCAATGCTCTATGGCACAAGCAGACCAGACAAGATTATGAACATCAATTCTTCATGCAATATGTGTAGAGGCAGTGTGTTGGAAGCTTAGTATTGGGAAACCCTGGATTTGAATCTCCCTTTTGAAACCAGTTATGGGAAGCCAGGGAAATCACTTAATCTCCTTGGGCCTCAGTTTCCTCATCTGTAAATTAGAAGTTAGACTAAATGACCTCTAAAATGCCTTCCAGCTCTCAGTTGAGGACATGGGTGCTTTAGCAAACTTCCCAGATCTTTTCTAGTAAACTCATAGGTAGGTTGGTGGAGGAAGTGCCAAGGAAAAAAGATATTCTTATATATTGATTCTTTTCAGCTGTGTAGGTAGTGACCCATCTGTACATTCCCATCCTTTGGCATTTATTAGTTACTTCACTTTTGGCAAGTCACTTAAATCTCTCAAAGCCTCAGTTTCTTCATTGAAAAATGGGAAAATAATAGCATTTTCCTCGTATAGTGGTTCGAGGATCAAATAAATTCATAAAAAGTACTTACAGCACACTGTAAACCTTTGAGTGAGTATTATACCAAAGCCAAACATTATTATTATCTGCTAAATCACTGACTGGCTCTATTTTTTTTGGTGGAAGCTGTTTACCACTCTGGGAGTGCTAAATACATTGATCTTTCGGGTATTTGTCACATTATGTGAGTTTAAATAAATTGATTGATAAAATTACTTATACAATAACAATTTCTAAACATAGGGTCCTAGTATCATTGACATTTTGGATGCACTCCAGAATGTTAAATCTCTACTAACATTCTTCTGGATGACTGGGTGTCTGTGATGCTTCCAGTGTTCCAGAAGCAAAGGACACACAGCGGCTTGAAAGTTAGACATTTGATATCTCTTAGTCCAGGGTTTCTTCAGGACAAACCTTGGATGCAGTCCACCCCAGACCACCTGACTTCCTTCAAGCCTTAGCTAAAATCCCACCTTCTACAGGAAGCCTTGGTTAGGCAGTACACTGGACAGAGTGCTGGTCCTGGAGTCAGGAGGATCTGAGCTATCTGTTCTCAGACATTTACTAGCTGTGTGGCCCCAGGCAAGTCTCTTCACCCTGTCTGCCTCAGCTTCCTCATCTGTAAAATGAGCTGGAGAAGGAAATGGCAAACCCACTCCAGGATCTTTGCCAAGAAAACCCCAAATGAGGTCACAAAGAGTCAGACATGATTGAAATGACTGGATGTTGTTAACAAAGAGAAAAAGAGGGCTATGAAATTTCTAGATATTGCCTTTTAAGAAAATAAAAAAGATTGTTTCTTAATAAACAATTAAACATGGAAACACTGTCACATTTAAGTATTTTGGCAGTAAAAGTTAAGGAAATTAGCACCTATATATTATTTGGTACCTTTCTGGCCAAGTCACAGCCATCATACTTCTTAATCTTTTCCTCTCCCGACACCACCTTTATTGCTTCAAAGATAAAACCTTTAATTCTTTTAAATAGGATCTTAGAATTGGAAAGGGACCTTGAAGTTATCTGGTCTAACCTACACTCTAAGGATCAATCCCCTTGATAATATCCCCAACAAATGGCCCATTTATTTAGTCTACTTTAAGACCTCCAGTGATGGAGAGCTCATGACTTTGTGATACAGCATTTTTCAGGGCTCTAATTGTTAGGAAGTTGTTCTTTATATTTATCGCCAATCTGCCTCTCTGCAACTTTCATTCATTGGTCCTAGATCTTTCTTCTGGAGCCAAGAAAAACAAAACCATTCCCTCTTTCCCATGTGACAAGCCTTTAAATATTGGAAAACATCAGTTTTGATTGATGTTCTGCCTTTTATGTAGGTGGATTGATCTTGGTTCTTTTAACTGATTCTTGTTGGTTCCAAGTTGGTGTGGTTTTCAGTCCTCTCAGCTTCCTGATTTCCCTCCTTGGGGTCTATTATTGCCTCTCTATGTCCTTCTCAAGATGTGATACTCAGAAATTGAACACAGGGGACCAGGGATGAGCTATCTGGGACAGAGGACAGTGAGGTCATCCTTTGTTCTGGACCCTGCGAATGTTTCTTACTTACTTTAATGTCAAAATATCAGGCTTGCAAATTAAAGTATCCCAACCCTGAGATTTTGCTTGGCATTCAGTTTCATCACATCTTCTTTTCCTAGCTAAGGATTTCAACTTAGGAAGAACCTGGGGAAAAGAAAAAAAAAGACTAATTCTTTCTGAATCTCTACTTCTTTCTTTATATTCATACCAAGCAGAGGTGTTGAGAGTTGAAAGTAGTCTTAGAGGTTATCTCATCCAACCCTTCATTTCTCAGATGGGAAACTGAGGCATAGAGAGGAGAAGTCAGTCAATAAACATTTATTAAGCACCTGTTATGTTCCAGGGACTGTTCTAAGCATTACTCAGTGACTGGAAGTGACTTGTCTAGAGTTAGTAGTAAGTTACAGAGTTGGTTTTAAACCCAAGTCATCTAGAATCAAGTTCCAAGGTTCTTTCTACCATAGTCTCCTGCTTAGTATTATAGACATATAGAGTAAGCTATAAAGTCCATGGGATTCATAGGGTTTAGAGCCAGGAGGGATTTCATCTAGTTTCAGGCCCTCATATTATACATGAGAAAACAGAGTGGCAGACAGGCTAAAGAACTCATTCAAGGTAATATTGGTGCTATGTGGCAGAGCTGGCCCAGGTCCTCTGTTGTCTCTTTGCAAAATCAATAAATAAGCATTTATTAAGTGCCTACTGTGTGCCAAACAATGGGGTAGTCATTGAGGATTCAAAGAAAAAAAAAGTGAGACAATTCCTGACCTCTAGGAGTTTACATTCTACTTGGAGATACAGTATGTTTACAAATATGCAAAGACATGATAACTACAAAATCAATACGCACTAAATGAGGACGGGGCACTAATAAGAGGGGCAGCCAGGTGGTACAGTGGATAGACACCAAATTTGGAGTCAGGAAGATCCAAGTTCAAATCCAGCCTTAGTCACCTAACATTTTTAGCTTCAGTTCCTCGTCTGTAATATGGGGACACACTGGAGAAGAAACTATCAAACCACTGTAGTATCTGTGCCAAGAAAACCCCATGGACAGAAGCCTATGGGGTAAAGTCAGACACCACTGATATAACAACAACAACAACAACAACAACAACAACAACAACAACAACAACAACAACAACCATTAAAAGGGGGATCTGGAAAGCCTTCTTCAAAGAGGTGACATTTGAGTTTTGCCCTGAAGAAAGCTCAGCTCAGTAGACTGGAAAAGGCAGGTTGAGGAGGGTGGACATTTCAGGCATAGAGATAACTTGTTCAAAGGCCTATAGGTCTTCCGGGAGTTGGAAGGCAGAGTAGAAAAAAGTGGGCCAGTGAGAATGTAGGATCAGCCTGGAACCAGGTGACATCAGCCTTTCAATGACAAACAGGAGTTTGAATTTCATTCTAAGGGCAATGGGGAGCCTGAAACTTCTTGGGTTGAGGAGGGACATGGTTAGACCAGCACTTTTGGAACATCAGTTTGTAGCTATGTGGAAACTGTCTTGGAGAAGGGGAGAGACTGGATGCAGGAGGACAGACCTATTAGGAGGCCATTGCAATGGTCTGCCTGGGATGGGCCAGTGATTGTGGTATGGTAAGAGAGAAGGGGAGGCCTGTGAAAGGTATTGTTGAGGAAGGATGGTTAAGACTTAGCAACTGATTGGAAAGGGCATAATGACAATGTGGGCCTCACAGGGAAGCTGGGAGGAAAAATTTAAAGTGCTTTGCAAATAGTTAAGTAATAACACAAGGGTCTAAAATGCTTTGAAAACCTTAAAGCCTCATTAGTGCCGACTGTGGTTATTACTGTATACCATGCCCACAGGCCTGCCTTTCTCCAAATGCGTGCTTTCTTGCCATTCTACCTATATGGAAGGAGAGGAATGGACTGGCCTCTTATTAAAGTGTGTGTGTGTATGTGTGTGTGTGTGTGTGTGTGTGTGTGTGTGTGTGTGTGTGTGTGTTTTACTTTCTTTGCTGGAAACTTTCATAGAGTGATTGCCCTTTACAACTCCCTGGCAACTGGCAGCTGGTAGGAGTTCCCTTCAATAAAGGATCAGTTTGCTAGAGAATTCTTCACAATTGATTTCCAAGAGAGCTCATGTTCCTACCAGAGAAAAGCATTTGAAACAGAAATAGTAATCTGAACTCAACAGGTGCTTAAACACCAATTTTAGGTGACTTCATGATGGGGATATACCTGGGCCAGACAAATTTTCTTGATACTCAGACAAATCTTCCAGAGACCCAAAGCTATCACTTGTGATCACTAGTTTTTGGCCTTAAGATTTTCAAAACCCTTTACATATCTTAACTCATTTGATCCTCACAACAACCCTGGGATGTAGGTACTATTACTAATATTATATTTTACACCTGAGGAAGCGGAGGTAAATAGAGGTTAAGTGACTTGCCCAGGGTCACATAACTAGTGTGAGCCCAAGGCAGGATTTGAACTCAGGTCTTCCTGAGACCTGCTCAAACATTCTATCTGCTATGCCACTTAGCTACCTCAATCCTAGCTGCCATAGCCCTCTTTAACCCTCCCTAGATCCCAAAGTGCCTCCATTGAAATTTGCCCCCTACATCACTGGGCAGATGCCCAACTGCCATGGCATTGTCTGATTGTGTTGCTTTGGAAATCCAGCCAAATCTGAGAAGACCAAGGAGGTCTCAGGAGATAATGTCCACACCTCTGTTGTTTGTGGGCCTGCAACAAACTTCCTTGTTTTAAATTCTCCCTTGGAAATAAGTCCCCAAAATATCCTGATAAAAATTCAGATGTACCCTTACGGTGGTGAGCCACTAGCCTGAGTGTAGTTAAGGGTCTGTCACTGATTCTTCCGTGAGTCCTATTTATAACATGGTCATAAAAAACTCCCTCATGAGCCAGGCCTTGGCAGAGATTAGCTTCTCAAACCCAGTTTTCAGTGTTTTTAAATTTTTTTTTAAGCCAATTCTGGGAGGGGCCCTTTAGCTCCCTGAAGACTAAGTTACTCTTCCCCATTCTGAGATCCTGAAGGGTAGCTGCACATTTCTCTTCCCAGCAGAGGAACAGATCAGACTGTTAACATCTGGGGTCTGGACAGATCCATAGTATTAGTGTAGGAAATAATAATAATAATAAATCACATTTCTGTGGGGCTTTTGGGTTCAAGTACTAGCCTCATAATCATCCTGTAAAGTAACTGATATATATAATGTCTATGTATATATACATAATTCTTCTTATATAACATATAAACAATATTGTTCAGTCGTTTTCAGTTGTATCTGACTCTTTGTGGCCTCATTTGGAGCTTTTTTGACAGAGATACTGGAGTGGTTTGCCATTTCCTTCTCTGGCTCATATGAGGAAACTGAGGCAGACAGGGTTAAGTGACTTGCCCAGGGTCACCCAGATAGTAAGTGTCTGAGGTCAGATTTGAACACATGAAGAGGATTCTTCCTGACTCCAGGTCCCATGCTTTATGTGGTATGGTGCCACCTAACTGCCTGCTAGCTATTCTTAAAGAGCTTGCAGTCTGATGTGGGTGGGGAGTAAAAGGGAGGCAGTATGGCTTAGTAGCATCCAGCTCAGACACCCTGGGCAGCTCTCCGTGCTTGGGTACTTCCCTGTGTTGCAGAGGGAATGCTGAGCATCACTGTTAGAGGGAGTTCCCACCCCTAGCAGTTCCTATACTCATGGTATCAAGTCCAGTCTCTATTCCTGTAAGAGAGCATGAGATAAGTGTGGAGGAGAGGTACTTGCAAAGCACTATGGAGGATTCAGGGAGGGAGTGGTCACTGTTTGCTAAGTTGGTGGGGGGGGGCAGAGGAGAGAGAGGTCAGGGAAGGCTTCATGGGGATGTTGTCATCTGTATGCTGGCTCTTGGATCCTTGGGTCCCCTCCTCTGAAATCTTATTCCAGTCTTCTCAGGATAACAGCTGGTAGTTCTAATGCCCAGGGCTCCGTCTCTTCCTGGCTCTTCCATCTTTCCTAGGAGTTTTCTGGCTATTTGTAAAAATATCTCTGGTCTCATTTGATTCTCACAATGACCCTAGGAGGTAGGGGATATGGTTATCCTTATTTTACAGATGTGGGGATTGAGACTGAGAGAGATTTCAATGACCTGCTCAGGATCACAAAGCTAGTTAAGTGTCTGATGGTAGATCTGAGGTTAGGTTTTCTTGATTCCAGGTTCAATGCTCTAACCACACTGGCCAATTAACCAACCAACCAACCAATCAAGTGGTTAATCACTAAGTTACTTTCATGTATCAAAATGGAGTTTCTATCATGAAATTCCATTCCCCTTCCTTTTCTGTATACAAGATGACCTTTCTGGAAAACCCTGGGGGTTTAGTTTCTCTCAGACCCCAGGTCTGAAGGGAAAGCAGCACTGAGTAGTGGGAAATGTAGAGCACTTGGAGTTGGAGGACTGGGGTTCAAGTCCAAGCTCCAAACCTATAACTCAGAATACAGCAAAATATATAATTGGAAGGGTGCTGGTGATGAAGTTAGAGCAAAGATGTCAGACTTCTGACAGCCCTCCACAGTAGCCAGCAAGATTCTGGAATGCTCAGAACCAGATTACAATGTACTTGGGAAATGTTTATCAAATGAAAAATATAACACAACAAAGATAATATTAATTTGTGGTTTTCTAAGTCAATCGGTGTCCACAGGAATCTGTTTCTATTTGAATTTGACACCACTGGTGCAGAGAATGGTCTGACTATGGGTGATGTACTAGGAGAAGGGATGGACCTGAAGGAAAGGGACAAGGAAATATATCACCCTTAACTCCTCCCTCAGAAGGACACATGGGGCAAAGCTGCAGCTAACTCCAAATTGCTTGACTCTCCTCATATACCCTGTGTGACCTTGGTAAAGTCATGTTGCCTCCTTTAGAACCATGACTTCTTGTTATTAAAATGAAGGCATTGGACGAGATGGGGTTTAAGGTTCCTTTCTACTTCTGAGTCCTTTAACCTGTCTCTTGCCTTTGAATTTTTGCTTCCTGGGCAGCTAGCCTGTCTGGCCGATAGAGCTGGGATTCTTGTTCCTCGTTTGTTGTGGATTCCATGAATTGTGGCATCACTGTGGACCTGTGAGATGCTAGATTAAGTAGGGTGATGTGATAAAGGAAGGTGAAGATTTCAGGTGGGGAGACAGCAGTCCTGAGGGAGCAGCTACCAGCTTCCCCACTGGGTGCTCAGGCTCTGTCTGTCTTCATTCATGAAAGCAGGATACTGGATTGGCAGCCCAGATTCTATCCCTGTTCCAGGCTCTATAGGGTGAGGCCAGAGGTTATAAAAATCCCCTTTGTCTGCAAACAAAGCTTTTCCTAAACTGGCACATTCCAGACATTGCCCTGGCTCTGTGGAAGGATGAGTAATCTTTCTGAGAATTCAGACTGCTTTAGTCACTGCCAAATACTGAAGCTCATCCAGAAAACATTTTTCAGATACCCCCTCCCATTTTCTCTCTTTTCTTTCTCTATGTCTCTCTCTCCCTCCCTCCTCTCTCTCTGTCTCTGTATCTATCTTTGACTCTCTCATTCCTCTCTTGGTCTTTCTTTCCCTCCCTTCCCCCTCTTTCCTGTCTGTCTGCCTCTCTCTTTCCCTACCTTCTCTCTGTTTCTCTCCTCTCTGTTTCTTTCTTCCTCCATTCTTCCCTCCATCTCCTTTTCTCTCTGTGTGTCTTTCTCTTTGTTTCTCTCCTTCCTCTCTGTCTCTGTCTTTTTATCTCTAACTCTCTCATTCCTCCCTTGGTCTCTGTCTGTCGTTTTGTCTCTGTCTCCCTCCCTTCTCTCTCTCTTCTTCCCTCTCTCCCTGTATTTCTCCCTCCCTTCTTTCCTCCTTGTCTCTCTCTCTGTTTCTCTCTCCATGTCTCTTTCTCTTTCTGTCTCCCGTCTCTTCTGCCCCTTCCTTTCCATAAGTCTTTCTCTTTTGGTTTCTTTTAGTCTCTGCCTTTGGTCCTCGATCTTGTTCTCTCTTTTTCTGTCTCTATGTTGTACTCTTTCTGTCTTGTCATCTACCTGTCTTTTTCTGTCCCATTCTCTCTCTCTGTCTCATTCTCTGCTTGGTTTGTTTTGTCCCATTTTGTCTTCCTCTGCCCTTCTCTCTGTTTGTCTTTCTCTATCCCATTTTCTCTTTCTTGTTCTTTGCTTATCCCTGTCTTTGTCTCTTTTCCCATTCTTTCTTTGCCTTGTTCTCTGTCTGTGACTCATTCTCTGCTATTGCGTTTGTCTTTGTCTCATTTTCTACCTCTCCCTTTCTCTCTCCATCCCTTCCTGTCTGTCCACTTTTTTTTTTACTCTTTCAAGGACCCCGCCCAAGACTTTTTTGAAGCCAAACTCTTTTAGACATTTACAGGAACACTGTGGACTTGAAGGCAGCAGGTAGAGGGTTGGAGCAGGGCAGGCAGGGTGTGTTTAGCTGCCATGTGCACTGCCCCCTTTCCTGGACCATTAGTAGAAATGGACTAACTGCCTGATCTGAAATTCTCGAGGCACACTAAATGTGGCCATGGCCGCCACCTCGCCTTGCCCCTTGGTTTTATGCTCCATCCAGAATGTCATAAACTTCTGTGGCAGATTGAGGGAGGCTTTGTTGCCTCTCTTAGAACAGGGACAAGCCAGCTGCATGGAAATTGTTAGAGAATCAGCTTCCAATTTCCCAGGAGTACATCAGGCAGTGCCAGACTGGCAGGGTTGTTGGAGATTTATGTTGGTCTTTCTGACATAACAAAGATTTCCCTTTGTTTCTTGAATCTGACTGAAGTGGGTTTGCTGGAGGACCAGAAACCAAAGAGAAGACCCTTTTTTTCTTGCTCTCCCTGCCTCTTCTTCTCTTCTTCCCCTTCTCAATTTGTTTTTAGGTCAGAGCTTTCCAAGGTTGCTGAAGCTTTAAAATCTACTAGACTCCCTGTGTGGAGAAACCTAGCATTGAGGAGTGGGGGCTTTGGTGAACTCCAGGAGTGGGTGGGATGGTCCCAGAAGATACCCCAGTTCTTCTAAGCTGTTTTTGCTGGTCACTGACTCCAGAGGCTATTCCAGAGTATATAGCCTCAGCCTAGGTTGGGAGGGTGGATGAAACCTCCCCTGAGTTCCAGTGGGGAGCTAAGTATAAAAATGTGACTATGTAGGTGATGCTGTGCATGTGTGGGCTCTTGAGAGTGAAAGTCACAAACCACATGACTAAAAACCAGCATCTCCTCTGAAGATCACGGGACAAGAGGTTTGGGGAGCTTACTAGGACCTTAGAGGTCTCCTGATCCATTCCCCTCATATTACAGATGAGGAAGCTGTGTGTCGAAGAAGAAAGAGCAAGAAGCATCAGAGGAATTAGATGAAATTCCTGCCTCTCCCGCTTACCTACCTATATGACTTTGGGCATGTCATTCATCTCTCTGGGCCTCAGTTTCCTTATCTGCCAAATGAAGGGGTCAGTTTAGATCAGAAGTGTCTAACACAAAGCCCCCCAACACTCCCAGTGCTGCCTGGACCAGATTAAAATCTCATTGGGAAATCCAGCCTCAGATACTTAACACTTACTAGCCATGTGACCTTAGGCAAGTCACTTAAACCCAATTGCCCTTCCAAAAAAAAAAAGGCATTAGGAATATTTAAGAAAATAAATATTTAAGAATATTTTAGAATTTAGGAATATTTAATGTTTAAATAAGATATATTTAATAAATATTCAAGAAAATAAAAATGAATAAGAATAAGAATTTTAAAATATTTAATATTTAAATAAGAAATATTTAAGATAATAGATAAAAAGAAAAAAAAGAAATAAATAAAATAGTTAAGAAAAGAAATATTTAAGGAAATTTTAAATTTTAGAATTTGAGGATGTTTAATATTTAGATAATAAATATTTAATAGTTAAGGAAAAGGAAAGGAAATTAATTAATTAATGGAAAATAAATGAGAAAACGCTTAAGGAAAACAAACAAAAACAAATAAATAAGATAATGTTAATTTGTAGCTTTTGAAGTCAATATGCAGCTATCAGGGTTTCTTGTGTATGGTGTAGTCACCCATTTCTGAGTTTGATACTACTGATTGAGGTGATCTTTGAGGTTTCTTGTCTTCATTTTAGCTGGCTTGTATTTATATAACACTTTAAGGTTTACAAAATACCATATATATTTTCTCATTTGATCCTTACAACAACCTTGGGAAATGGGTCCATTATTATCCTCATTTGTTCAGGAATTTTTCAGTAGTGTCTGACTCTTCATGACCCCATTTGGGATTTTCTTAGGAAAGAATACTGGAGTGGTTTACCATTTCCTTCTTCATTTTATTTTATAGATGAGGAAACTGAGGCAAACAGGGTGAAGTGACTCACTCAGGGTCACCCAGCTAGTAAGTGTCTAAGGCCAGATTTGAACTCAGGAAGATGCATCTTCCTGACTCTATTTGTATCACTCTATCCAGTTTCCCCATCAGCATTTTACAGATGAGGAAATTAAGATTAACATAGGTTTAAATGGCTTGCCCAGGGTCACGTAGGTAGGGAGTAGCTAAGGTCAAATTAGAACTCAGGACATCCTGATTCCAAGCTTGCCACTCTGTGTTCCATAGCTGCCTTTATTAGGCTGTACTCTTCAGCTTGCCATTGAAACCCTTGACAGTCTGATTTCAGCCCATCTTTCTGGCCTCACATGACTCCCCTTCCATGCCAATGGCATTACGGCCCAGCTGGCCTAGTTGCCATTTCTGGAGCTTGTTTCTTCCTTTACCTCTCCCTCTTCAGTGCCTCTGTACCCACGCTAGTCACCATTCCATCTCACGTCTATTTGCAGAATCCCTGGTTTCCTTCCACATACAGCTCAGGTGCTGCCTCCTGAAGGGAGCCCTTCCTGATCACTCTAGTTAGATCTCTGTGCCTGAAATGACTTCGTATTTATGTGTGTCCACTTTGTGTCATTCCAGTAGAGTGTAAACTTCTTGAAGGCAGGGAATGATTTTTTTTTTGTCTCTGCCTCGCTCCAAGACATGGAATAATGCTCACTATTTTTTTTTGGTACAGATATATAATTTCATTTTATTACACAGCTCTGCTTGCAGAAACTCAGATGCTTGATATATTATTGATGGAATAAGATTGGATTATAAATCCTTTGAGAACAGGGATTAGGTGTTATCTAAGCATTGTCTCTCCCAACACCTAATACAGTAGGTGTTTAATAAATACTTGTTACCTTCCAAGTCCAGATCGGATTCTCTTTCCACTATACCACAAATTAACTAGCTGAGGATTGGATTCAGGTGCCAGCTTAGTTACTTAACTAGCTCTGCTTACTAGGCCAGGAGAATGTAGGGGGCAAACAGTAGTTTGGTGAGGGTGACTGAAGAAGACCCTGCATCTACCAACTCCGGGCATTTGCCCAGACTATCCCCCTTCTCTGCCTCCTGGCTTTCTTCAAGTCCTAGTTAAAATCCCACCTTCTACAGTAAACCGTTCCTAATCCCCCTCAGTGCTGGTGCCTTCCCTATGTGAATTAGCTTCAATTTATCCTGTCTTTAGTTTGTTTGTACACGGATGTTTGCATGTTATCTCCTCCTTTAAACTGTGAGCTACTCACAGGCAGGATGTCTTTATATGCTCAGTGCTTAGCACAGCTTAATAAATATTTATTGACTGACTAGGTTACCCTTGAATAGGCAAACATTTATTAAGCACATACTGTTTGCTAGGCACTGTGTGAGACAGTGGGTATGAAAGGACAAAACTGAAACAATTACTGCCCTCAGGGAACTTACTATCGTTCTCCAGAGCTTTACAAGACTCCCCGAGTCCATCAGGGAGACAATATCTGTATTTGCCCATACAAGACACATGAAAAACAGATACAAGGTAATCTTAGATAGAGAGTTAATAGTGGAGGAGCAGGAAAGGTCTTCAGGTGAATATGGTATTTGATAGGAAGCCAGGAATGCCAATTGGTAGGAGTAAAGTAGAGCATACTTCAGGAACTGGGGACAGTTAGTGCAAAAGCTTGGAGATGGGAAAGTGAGCATCGTGTGTGAGAAATAGCAAATAGGCCAGTAGGGCCATTTCATTCCATAGTGTGTGTGTGGGGGGGTGAGGTGGGGGGGGGGGGAATGATATGTGGGGAGACTGGAGAAATAAGAAGGGACTAAGTTGTGAAGTGCTTGCTTTAAATGCTGAACAGAGGAATTTAGGAATAATTGTGTTGTATTGGCAATATTTTTGTAGGTTTCTAAAATTTTTTGTACTTTCTTTTTAAAAAACATTTGAGTAGATTTTTATTGATATCTTTTGTCTTTGAATGTCTAGATTTAAATTTCCTCCAATTTCCCCTTCTTTTCCTCCTATCAGAGAATGATTCTTTATAAAAATCTTTTTGAAAAAAAGAAAAAACAGAAAATATTAATTCTTAATGAAAGAATATAGGGCTATAAAATGCCCTCCTTCACATTTCCATTTGTATTTCATATAGAAATGAGCATCAAATATGTTATTCTGCTTGACCTGAAAACAAATGCAGGGTGGCCCTTTATCTGTCCAATGAGGCAGCAGGAGAATGTAGGGGGCAGTTAGTAGGAAGGGAGAGGAGAGAGAAAATGGATGGGCAGGATTGGAAGCCCTGGGTCAAAACTGATGGCTAAGGGGAAAGGAATGATTGTTAACCTCATCTTGTCCAACTCTTTGCCTTTTTTTTTTTTTGCTTTTTGGAGGGCAATTGGGGTTAGGTGACTTGCCCAAGGTCACATGGCTAATAAGTGTTAATCGTCTGAGGCTGGATTTGAACTCAGGTTCTCCTGACTCCAGAGCCAATGCTCTATTCACTGTGGCACCTAGCTGCCCCTGCTTTTTTTTTTTTTTTTTAAGATGAGAACATGGGAACTCAGAGAGGTAATAAGTGACTTTGCCAAGGTCACAAATAAGTAGGGAGATCTGAGATTTGAACCCAGATCCCTTGACTTCTAAGCTCAAAGAATGCTAGTGCTCAGAGGGATTTAGGAGATCATCTAGGTCAGCCACCCTTTTATTTTACAAAGGAAGTAGCAAAGTGGAGATTTCAACTCAAGTCCTTGTGAGTTATTTCCTCCTCTTCTCAGTGAAGTTCCTTTCCCTCCCCTCTCCCCATTTACAAATACTTGCAAAGCTCTGGGGGCAATGGTCACTGTTTCTCTGCATTTAGAGTGAGTGGGCAGAATTCAGGTTGAATTCATGTATGTAGACAGTGAAGAAAGTCTTATTAGTTTAACCTCCACTACAATGTAAGCAGTCATCTGGGAGCTGTCCAAGGTACAGGGATTGTTTGGACAGCCTGAATAAAAGATGAGGAAGAAGGAAAAGTGAGGTTGTGGTGTCATAGGCCAGGACTGTCAATCGAGGCAGACAGGGACCTACAGAGGTGAGGTCTGGGGGGCCTCATGGTCTGCCTTGGAGCTGGGATTGTTCTACCCTAGTGCCTTAAGCTGCAAGAAAAATGGCTGAATTTTACCTTTGCAGAGATAGATGGCCCCTGAGTGTATGGCAATACAGATCTACCCTTATCTTCCATTTCTCATTTGGGCATCATCTATAGAAACCCAAGAGGCATTTGGACACAGTGGATAGAACTCTGGGCTTGGAGTTAAAAAATGTGGAAGTTAGAATCTTGCCTCTGATACTAGCTGTGTGACTATGGGCAGATGGTTCACTTCTCTGTAGTCTAAGCAGTTGCCTAGGGTGGATCTATTAAGTCATAGGCAGTGAAGTCCATGTTCGTGAAGGGATTTACCTACACAGAAGGAAACAGGGTCCTACATCTCAGAATACAGGACCTCAGTGATTATCAAGTCTATTCTTCTTGTTTTATAGATAAGGAAACTGAAGGGGAAGGGATTTACACAAGGTCATAAAGCTAGCCAGTGGTAGAATTAGGGCTCTGGTCCCATGACTCAAAATCCAAC
The DNA here is from genome assembly GCA_011680675.1 of Gymnobelideus leadbeateri. Taxonomy (NCBI): domain Eukaryota; kingdom Metazoa; phylum Chordata; class Mammalia; order Diprotodontia; family Petauridae; genus Gymnobelideus; species Gymnobelideus leadbeateri. The sequence continues at coordinate 14,826 of WOXC01011628.1, read as the reverse complement.
AATCTTTCCATCACCGTCTCATTCTCCTCTCTCTCTCTAGCCCCTCCCCATCTCTGTACCGTCACTAATTTGTTGTTCAGTCATTTTAGTTGTGTCCAATTCTTCGTGTCTCCATTTGGAGTTTTCTTGGCAGAAATTTTGGAGTGGCTTGCTATTTCCTTCTTCAGCTCATTTTACAGATGAGGAAACTGAGGCAAACAGGGTTAAAAAACTTGCCCAGGGTCACCCAGCTAAAAAGTGTCTGGGGTTGGATTTGAACTCAGAAAGATGAGTTTTCCAGGCCCAGTATTCTATCCACTCTGCCACCTTACTGCCCTTTATTAATATGTATGTGTGTATGTGTATGTGTATGTGTATGTATAGATATGTGTATGTATTTGGCTTTAGACTTGTATGTGGGGAAGTCTCAGTGTATAAGTGTATTCTAACAATGTAGATTGGCAGCTCATTGGTAATTTAGAATCTTAGAGATTGCCTGGGGCACTAGGTGACACTTGAGAAACTCATGTCTTCCTGACTTCAAGGCTAGCCTTCTTTATTATGCTAGGCTGCTACACAAACACACACACACAGACACACAGACACAACTCTTCATGTGACAGCATCCAGTTCTCCTGATCTGAGTTATATGATTTCCCTAGGGAAGAACTCAGTCCCATGTCCCAAGAAAACAGGGTCTCTGACTTCTTTCCTTGACATGCCACAGATATAGACTTACCTTTTTCCACTATCCCTTCTCACAGGTTCATATTAGTGCCAAATGATGACTAAGCAGACTTGTTTTTAAAATCATGTTTTCTTTCTTTTTTTTATATATCACATATGTACCTAACCTATCTGTACAGACATAGGCATCACCGATAAATATAATCTCTTATTTTAACAGCTTCAGGTGGATTTTCTGCCTCTCTGGTGAACAATCACCTCAGAATGCCTAGAGACAGACCGGGAATCTTATTGCTCTTGGAATAACAGAACTTGCTTCCTGTGATAGTCCTTTTTAAAAAGAAAAAGGGCCACAGGCATTTTAGGTGATTCTGATGGCCTTCGAAGTATAAAATTGAAGTCTTTGTCCAACAGGAGCACTTAAAAGCCTATTATTTATCTTGAAATAATAACAACCACCCCAGAGTGTGTATATATGTATACATATGCCTATATGTTTATGTATTACATATATATGCAACTTATACATATCTAGACATTTAATAACTAACATTTTAGCATGTTGAAATATAACATTTAAATATTTTGAAATCAAGTGAGATAACATATACATTATGTTTTACAAACCTTAAAGTTCTATATGAATGCTATCATTATATTGAATTTTTTTTTAAACCTTGGATGTTAATGGTGCCAGGCATGGAGCAGTTCAAAAGACACTCATCTTTGAGTCCCAGAACCTGGGTTCAGATCCTTGCTTTTCCACTTATCACCCTTGTGACTTTGAGCAAGTCACTTAACTCTTATTTCTTCACTGGTAAAATGAGGGATTTGGTTTCAGTGATTCCTCAGTCCCCTTCTAGCTTGAAGGTTCTTAGCCTATAAAATACCAACTTGTCTTTACAAATAGGAATAAGGGATTCAATTCAATTCAACATATGTTTATTAAGTTCCTACCCCACGACAGATGGTGATGAATAATCAAAGCAGAAAGAAAAGGTCCCTGTCCTCAAAGAGCTTATGTTCTCCTGGGAGAGCCAACATATACAGAGACAAGTCATTTCTGACTCTTTGCGACCCCATTTTGGGTTTTCTTGGCAGAGACACTGGAGTGGTTTGCCTTTTCCTTCTCCAGCTCATTTTATAGATAAGGAAACAGGGTGCAGTGATCTGCCCAGGGTTACACACAGCTAAGTGTCTGAGGCCAGATTTGAACTCAGGTCCTCTTGACTCCAGGGCTGGTGCTCTATCCACTTCCCCAGCCAGCTACCCACAGAGAAAAGTAAATGCAAAAAAAATATACAAAGTAACTGGAGGGGGCATAGAGGAAATGCTTACATCTGGTAGGATCAGGAAAGCCACTGTATTTGAGCTGAGCCTTAAAGGGATCACTAAAAGGTGGAGATAAGGTAGCCAAGCACTTCATAGGCAACTCAACACAGGCATGGAAATGAGAGAAAGAATGTCATGTTTGAAGGACAGCAAATGTGCCCACCAGACTGGAATACAGAGTGCTCATGGAGGGGAGTCACACAAAGTTAGTCAGTCACCTCCCATCTACCAGGCACTGGGGATACAAGGAAAGTCAAAAGACAGTCTTTGCCTTCAAGGAGCTTACAATCTAAGGGGTAGGGGGATAGAGACAACACATAAACAAATATGTACAAACAACCTATAGATAGTGTAAATTGGAGATTATCAACAGAAGGAAGGGGGACCAGGAAAGGCTAGATGAATGGCTCTAAGCACCATTTGTATTTTATTCTAGAAGCACTGGGGAGCCAGTGAAACTTCTTGAGCAGGAGAGTAACACCCTATCTGTGTTTTAGGAAAATCTACTGACAGCTGGGTGAAAGATGGAGGGGAAGAGAAGGGAGACTCAGGGTAGGATAAGATCTGTGCTTGATTTTATCAGGCCACAAAAATGTATTTTTTACTCAAGCCTCACCTGTCCCCTGTTTGTCAAGAAGTATCTGGTTTTAGTCTGGGTGGGCAGGGCTTGAGACTTTTTGGAAGACCATGTACTTTCTGTGTATATATGTGTATTTGAGATAGTGGGAAATGAAAAGGGGGATTTAGAAAGTCTGAGTGTCTTTGGTTCTCTCAAGAGAATGCAATAGGTGGCGCTTCCAGCCTTTTTCTCTCCTTGCCCCCTCTGCTGTAAGCCCAATTAAACTTCTATGCTGGGCCATGCTTTTATGTAGCCCTATTATAGAGGTGTTGTTGTCTCCAAATCCTTTTATTAGAAGATCTCAAAGCACTTTCCCTAGGTGACCCATTTTAGGGTGAAAGTCACTCAGACTTTGTTTCTATTTGTGTTTAAATGAAGCTGGGACATAGGAGTCTTAAGGAAAAGGCTATTTTCTGCATTGGGGTGATAGTAACAGAGATGAATATGCCCCATGTGAGGGGCTGGAGGAAATCCATCATGTGTCCTAAGGTCTGGGTTTGTTATTGAAAAATCTATTTACAAATAATCTGGACAAATAAAGTAAAAAGCACTTTATCGGACTCAGGAAAGAATTCATGGCAGTATGAGACTGTTATTGGGCCAGCTAGCTCTGCTCTGGGCAGCATCGAAGGATTCTGATAGGGATTCCTTTAGAGGAGCAGCAGGGGAGGTGAAACCTCTGGCTTAGTTTGGTGCCTAGAGAATATGAACCCTCTGGCTTCTTCCTTAGAATGACAAGGATGGACATCTTCCCCTCTTCCCACCAACTCTCCCTTCTGACAAACAACGTTTGGCCAAATGTCCTTACCAATCATGTTTTCATAGCTACCTCATTATAATGACAATGCGCAACATTTTAATGGCATTTAAAGGTTCACAAAGCCGTTTATAGCCATTTTATCACTTATATCATGTTTCCCCAGCTATTATTACTCCCCATTCTACAGATGGGGAACTTGAGGCTCAGTATGATTCTGTGATTTGTCAATGGTCATACAACTATTGTGTTAGATATAGGATTAGAACCCCACTCTAGGTCTTTCCCTACCATTTATGCTGTGAGGCGTCTAGGTGACACAGTAGATAGGATGCTTGGCCTGGAGTCAGGAAGATCTGACTTAAAATTGAGCCTTAGATCCTGGGCAAATAATTTAAACTGTATCTGCCTGAGTTTCCTCATCAATAAAATAAAGATGATAATAATAGCATCTATTTTCCAGGTTAATAGTGAGGATCAAATGAAATAATAAATGTACAGTGCTATCTTAAACGTATAAAATAAAATACAGAGGAAAACATTTATATTGAAATCATTATTTAAAAAAAATCTTAGAGTGGTAAATACTGATCTTAAAGTACTATGGAAAAGCTAGTTATTATTGTTGTTGTTATTCACAAGCATGAATGAAGGAAGAAGGTTCTAATCCTGCTTCTCTGATACAAGTTGTGTGGCCATGGACAAGTCACAGAACCACACTGAGTCTCAATTTTCTCACCTGTAAAATAGGGATAATAGTATCTGTAGACCCTTCCTTATCAGTGTGGTCAGGAGAAGAAAAATGTTTAAGTACTTACTAATTGCCAAAAACAGTATTGAAAGGATTGGGGATACAAATAGAAAAAGTGAGATAATCTCACTCTTAAGGAGCTCACATTTTAATTGAGGGAGCTATCAGTAAAAGGAAGGGGCATCTAGAGGGCAGATGGAAAGGCCCAGACATCCTCAGGGTGAAGTTGCAGGGCAGATACATACTTATATACTTTGCTGAACACTTGATTTGGTGGATGTAAACACTCCTTTCACTGGTGGAGATTGCCTTCCATCCATGGCCTTTTTGTCCTGGCTGGTATTTGGCTATGTCCTCCTGTATATTATATATATTCCATGTTCTAGGGCAGCTAGGTGGTGCAGTAGATAAGAGCTCTGACCCTGGGGTCAGGAAGACTCATCTTCCTGAGTTCAAATCTGGCTTTAGGCTCTTACTAACTGTGTGACCCTGGGCAAGTCAAGTTACTTACCCTGTTTGTCTCAGTTACAGATAAGGATCTGTAATATTAGCTGAAGAAAGAGATGGCAAACTGCTCTAGTATCTTTGCCAAGAAAACCCCAAATGGGGTCATGAGTCAGACTCAATTGACCAACAACAAATCCCATGCACTAGTGCCCTTCCTCTAGGTCAGGGTTTCTTAACCTGGAGTCCATGAACTTTAATTTTTTTTTAAAAAATAACTATTTCAATATAACTATTTTCCTCTGTATTTTATTTTATGCATTTAAAAGCATCATTCTGAGAAGGGGTCTATGGGTTTCACCAAGCTGCCCAAGGGAGTCCATGATAAAAATATTTCAGAACCCCTGTTCTTTTTATGTTCTGTAGATAGCTGTGATAGGTCTTGTCATGTACTCACTGAGTGATCAATTGCCTTTACTCTCTGGCGGTATGGTTTCTGAATGACATCTTTTAATTAACTTCTAGCATGCAAGTCATTGTTGGTTGTAGGATGCAGTCTACTTGTGTCTACCATGGCACTCTCCATTGCCCTTTGAGCCACAATTTAGATTTTTTTGTGGTTGTAGTGATCAGTACTTTGTGGTTATGTAGGCCAAAAGTAACCACATGGGCATTAAAAGATAGCTTTTGTCTGTTTCACAGAATTGCAGAATTTAAGAGTTGGGAGGGCCCTCAATGGCCATCTATTCCAAGCTACCCCCCTCCTGTCCCCAAAGGAGTCCTTGTCACAATATATTCTATAAATTCTCATTAAGTCTCTTCTTGAAGACCTCCAATGGTGGCAGATTCACTGTTTCTTGAAGTATTCCATTCCACATTTGAACATTCTTTAGTGTTAGGAATTTTTTCCTGGCCTCAAAACTGAAACTTGCCTCTCTGTAACTTCCATCCACTGCTCCTGGTTCAGTCCTTTTTGCTATCCTCTTTTCAATTTTATCTATCAATGTCTTGGGATGAGTTAGCTTAATTGGGGCTAATGCCAAACTTTTGGCAACCTTGTTTTCCCCTCTACATCTCTTTGCTGTTTTGAGAGGCAATGGTGCTTATAATCCTCTGCTAACTTCCTCCATAAAGATTTGCAGATGAGTTGATATTATAAATTGGTGTTGACCTTAGCAGCCAAATTTCATGTCTTTACATTTGATGAGGATGTCAAATTTTTGATAGCTAAGGTTCTTTTTGACCTCATTGTGGTGCTTGTATTATATGGGTAAAGCTTTTATGGAAAATTATGATAATCCCAGTCCATGTCTTTTCCTTTATCCATTTCCCATTTGTCAGCATCAATGATTATTTGAATAGATCCTCAGAGATTCTCTCATTCAGTTGTCTGTCTCCTCTTCCACTCTGTCCCCAGGCCCTCTTGCTGTTTCCTCATTGCCTAGAACCCTAAAGATCATTCCTTCTGCTGTGTCTCAATTTCTGGAATATCCCTTCCCCCTATTTCTGCTATTAGGTAGATAGATTGTTAGATTAGATAGCTCCAAGGTACTGTGACAGGTTGATGAGGGAGAAATTTGGGACATGTGTTTGCCAACTCTCCCTGTTGTTAATGCTGACCCTGGAAGATGAAAGCACAAGAAGTGAGTCAAATCTTTGGGGCTCCCCAAGATCATGTCCAAGAGCATTAGAGGACTTAAGTTTGAATCTCAGATCTGTTGCTTTTCTCCTTTCCCACCTCTGTGCCTTTGCTAACAAGGTGCCCTATGCCTGGAACACTCCTTATCTTACCCCTCCTCTGCTTGTTGAAATCTTACTTGTTTCAAGGCCCAGATCAAAGCTATCTGTTCCATGAAACTACCTCCCTCCCCACAAGAAATAATCATATTTTTTTATCTTAATGTCTGTCTCTGCTCCCCTCTTTCTCCTTTTCTCTCTCTCTCACCATCCCTCTCTTTCATTCTTCCTCTATATCAATCCTCTCTCATTCTTCTTTCTTCTCTGGTCTTCCTTCCACCTCTGTATCTTTGACTGTCTCTCTCTCCCTTTTTCCTTCCTTCCCCCTCTCCTCCCATTCCTCTTATTTTGAATACTTTCTTTTTTTCTTCTTTCTCCTTCCCTACTATAAGATCCAATAATGATAATAATAATAATAATAATAATAATAATAGCCCACATATATGTAGCATTATAAACTCCTTGGAAGCAGGGGCTGTGTAAGTACCTTTCTCAGCACTTAGCACAATGTCTTTCAAATAGTAGGCACTTAATATTTGCTTGTTGACTGATTGGCATATATTAAATTATTTGAGTCTCACAACAACTCTATGATGTAGGTGCCCTTATGACTCCCATTTTACAGATAGGGAAACTGAGGTTTAGGGAGGTTAAGTTGCTTGCCCAGGGTCACACAGGTAGTGACTGAGGTAGGCATTGAATCCAGGGTTTCCAGCACTCTATTCCAATACCATCTTGTTTGAATCAAACATTTTGCTTGGACATCTCACATATTCTATGTCATCTTCTTTTCCCTACCACATCATGAGTCCTTGAAGTCAAGGATTGTTTCTTATTTCTTTCTTCATCTCTCTTAGCTCTGAGTACAAGGCTCTGCACAATGTAGATACTTAAGGGGTGGCTAGGTTGTGCAGTGACTAAGATCACTGGCCCCGGAGTCAGGAGGACCCAGGATTGGTTCCAGCATCAGAAAATTAGCACCCACACATAAATAACTAGCCATGTAACCTCGAGCAAGTTACTGAACCCCAATTGCTTTGAAAAAAAACAACATAGATACTTAATAAATATATATATTGAATGAATGAATAGATGAAATTGAGTGTGACAATATGGTGAAAGGGGATGGAAGTGGGCTTTACTGAACTTGGAACAAGAAGGCCTGTGTTCATCCCCTGGCTCTGCTATTTCCTTTGTGATCTCAAGACTTATTCTTACCTACTTGTAGCCTCAGTTTCCTCCTCTGTCAAATATGGCTAATACTAAATGTTCTCAAAGACTCTTTCTGCCTCTAAATCCTATGAACCCATGAAATGCCATTGACTGGTTCTATTCCAGGGACCTCGGTTCTAAGGCTGGTTTGGCCACAACCTAGCTATGTCTTTGCCTTTGGGCATGTTTATTAATCTCTATGGGACCTAACTTCCCCATTTATAAACTGGGATCATGGGGGGTTGGATGAGATGGTCTCTACCCCTTCCCACTTGAATATCTGATTCTCTCTTCTAGGGAGCAGAGTTAAGAGAGACCAAGTCAGCCCTAGCCTGGGGAAATATTACACAGTCAAAAAATAAAATTAAACAGTATTAACCACAGGCCCAAATTGCACCTATATTTTTAAAAAACATTGTGCTGTGGAGACTTGAAAAGTCCTGCATCAGCATGAGGCCATCTCAGTTAATGAGAGAGAACCTTTCCCTCCCTTTCATGTTGCCTCTAATTTCCAGTGCTGTTCACCCAGAACAGGGCTCTCTCTTCGATGGCTGATCCCTGTCTAATGGTGCTGATCCTTTGAGGGCCAAATTGCTGATCCCTTGAAAGACTTTGTTCTGTGTCATCCAGAAGAGAGAAGTCTTGCCTTACCCTTGGTTGGAGGATTCCTGGGAGTGAAGGGAGTTGCAGGCATCCACCTCTAACCTTATCTGCCCTTCCACCATTCTGGGTCTGGACCAGTCAGCAGTAGTTGTGAGAAATGGTAGGCTTATCTGTCTATGTATATAGACTATCTCCTCTTCCCCCTGAAAATCAGGAGTATTCTTCATTATAGACCTTTAAGTTGAGAGAGGCTAGATAGGCAATCTCACACACAAAGGGAATTCCAGGCATCATGTGGGGTGCTGGACACAAAGACAAATCAAAAACAATCTCTGCCTTCACGGAGTTTAGACTGAAGAGGCCTTTGACTGAATCCAAGCTTCACAGAACAAATCTTTTTATATAAGGGGCTGCACTTAAGCTCCCAGAGGGACACAAGTGGCCTTGAGGCTGCAGGTTCCTCACTCCTGACTGTTTGTCCTGGAATATGATGTGTACATGAATAAAGAACCAAGACAATTCAGGGAGGGACAGAGCCTATGTCTCTCTTCCATGAAGTCTTTCCTGTTCCCTTCTCCAGTCCTATTATCCTCAGTTGTTAGGGCTCTGTACCTCCTCCCAGGGTGTGGATGTGAGATGTTGTGGAGGTAGACTCAATTAGACTTGGCAATTCATTGGCTATATGGGAGAGGGAAGAAATCAGAATGATTTCAAGGTTGGGAACCTTAGGGACTAAAAAAATGATGATACTCTCAATGGAAACAGGGAAATTTGGAAGAAGAATGGATTTGGAGAGAAGATAATGAATTAAATCTCAGACTTGGGACTAGAACCTTAGTTTCCTGATATATAGGTAGTGTTCTAGGACATTGGGTCAATAGCTTTCATCATCCATTCCACTTGGCATGGCTTCCAGTCCTCTTGATTTCATTTAGACTTTTCTTCCAGTTCAAAAGTTGCTGCATTTTGTGTTTTTTCCCCCTCCCCATCTTGAAAGATGGCTTAGAAGCTGAAAAGGCTTCATGCTGGCCAGAGACCTGGAGGTCAGTGTGCTTTCAGCCGTAGTTGAAAATCTCAGTATGCTCAGGTGCATGGAACTCTGGAGGAAAAGGACAATATGCTTTATATGCTCTGGGGACAGGGAGGATAAAGAGGGACAATTGGAGCCTCAGGCTGAAGGTTTCAGTGGAAGCAATTTGTTCTTTAGGGGAACTCACTGTCGTTATCATGTGGAGGAACAGGTTTGATAAGGGCCAGATGAGGGTGGGAAAGAGAGAGAAGACATGATTAACAAAGGCTGGCAAAATGAGGCAGTGTATGGAGAGGGTATCATGTGCTTTCTTCTCCCCGTCTTCTTGTTCTCTTTCTCCTCCTTCTTCCACCCCCTCTTTTCTTCCTTCTTCTCTTTCCTCCTCTCTCATTCCTTCCCTCCTTGTACTAGGGTGCCTTTATTCCTTCCTTTCCTCTCTTCCTCCCACTCTCCTACGTTCTTCCTTCTCCCCTCTTTCCCCTCTTCCTCTCAATACTCTCCCCTCTTCTCCTTCCTCCTCTCTCCTTCCTCCTCTTCTCTCTTTCTTCCTTCTCCTTTCTCCTTCCTCCCTTATCCTCTTCCTTCTTCTTCCTCTTCCCTCTTCTTCCTCCTTCCTCCTCTGCCTTCTTTCTCTTGTTTTTTTCTTTTTACTTCTCTCCCTACCCCCCCTCTCCTCTTAACAAGGTCATGAACTACCCATGAATTTGCCTGAGATCGGGAATACAGCTTGGGAAGGACTTGGGTCCATTTCTCCTGACCTTGGTGCTGATATGCCCCCTCCTATGTGCAATCTTGGTCCAAGGAACAACTGACAAATGGCTTGATAAGAAACAAAAGCAAACAATAGGCTCACTTGAAAGATACAGTGAATAGGATTTAATTGAATTTTTTTGTTCAGACATTGATTTGACCCTGTAAGACATATAGAGTAAATCATTAAGGGAATTAATACGCATTAAAATGCAGTTTATTATCATGAAACTTTTATTGTGCTTGTAGTTGTGTTTTTAATTATTATTTTAATGACTTTCTGTATTTCAAATAGTGATAAATCTATTTTATTTTTAAAAAATAAATGGACTGTAGTTTTACAAGGTGATGTGTAGAGCAGAGTTGCTGGCGAATACTGCTCCCTTCATTAATGAGAATGGACGGATTACAAAGATTGAAAATGGACCGATTTATACACTTAAAAAAGCCAATTAATATATAACCATTAAACACAAATTATGGATTAAGCTCAGTATCTTATATATTTTTCCAGGTCCCTATTGGCTCTGGCAGAGACTGACTTTGTTCAGCTGAGTAAGTGAGGGAAGCTTTAAAAGGACAGTGACTGGGACCAATTAAGCCGAAGAATTTATGTCAGAAATGCAGGACCATATAGGTTCTGTGGCTCTTCTCCTTCCCCACATGTTGGTTAGTATGGAAATGAGTGGTCCAAGTTAGCTGGGAATGAGCTGTTATTCCCTTTTGGAGGGAAGTGCCTAACTGCCCATAGGTTACTGTTTTTGAGCTTTTTCTCCAGGACTGGGGACAGATTTGTGCTGAGGTAGTCCCTCTCTCTCACCTGGCCCTCCTCTTTCTTTGGGTCCAAGGGCACAAATTTACTACATGACCGGCTGCTGCTAGGAGCCAGTCTATTCTAATTGGAGTTCGACCCTTCGACCTTGGCCTCAGCAGCCACCAGGCTCCAGCCAATTGAGATAACGGATTCTGGGATGTTGAGGGGGGAGTAGCTATAACTTTATTAGGACTCCAAAGGCCCCCTTCCAGGGCCAATGATGGGAGAAATGGTATGCATTATTAGCCTTCTCAGTTTGCTGGTTTGATGGTTTAATGTGGTCCATAATCCCAGGGTAGCTGAGAGGGCCATTCAGACAGAACCAAATGAAAACTGTCTACATCACATGTCTTCTTGGGAGCCAGGGGATGCAATTTTAACCAACCACAGTGTCCCCAAAGGTCATGCTGCTAAATGTGTCTGGATTGTGTCCTTTGTTATTGTTGGGAGGAGGCAGGGAGAATGGGGACTAAAATTATCATACAATCATAGACTATGAAAGCTGAGAAAGCCCTTAGAACATAGAATGCCAGAGCCAGGAAGCTCTTTAGAACAAAGAATGTATGAACATAGAAGACCAGAGCCAGGAAAGCCTTTAGAACAGAGAATAAAAATGTCAGAGGTGAGAGGGTCTGTAAAACAGAGAATGTTAGGATATACACACACATGTCAGAACTTGAAGGAAGCTTAGAATATGGAGGGTTGATCTGGGAGGGACTTTAAGAAAGAGAATTTCAGATCTAAAAGGGAATTGAGACCATAAAATGTCAGAGCTAGGGGGACCTTTAGACCATAGGGTATCAGAGCTGGGAGGGTCACTAATAACATCAGCTTGGGGTGAGGGTGGTGAATCATGGGGATAGAGGAGACACCATTTGAATGGGGCATTAAAGGATAGATAGAAGTTGAGTAGATAAAGAGAGGGAGAGAGGGCATCCCAGTGCAAGGAAAAGCCTTAGCATAGGCAAGGAATCAGGAGAGCTCATTCTTTGTTATTGTTGGTAGGAGGCAGAGAGGGACAGAGACTAGTTCAGTTTGGCTGGAAAAGAGCATACACAGAGTAGATTAATAGTAGGAGATAAGGCCACTGCCAGACTGTGAAGGGCCCTGAATGCCAGGTAAATAAACTTTAATTTTGTTTAGTCAGCAAGAGGGAGCCATTGAAGAAATTTTGAACAGGAGGGACAGGAGCAGTTGTGTGTATACAAAAGATTATTTCCACTGTGGTATGAGAGGCAGAGGGAGAGCAGGGGTGGGAAGAACAGTTAGGCTATTGCATTAATATGGGAAGGGTAGTGATGATGCTTTATATCAGGGTAGCAAGCACTGCTGATAGAGAGAAGGGGTGCATGTGATGGCTGTTATATAGGAGGTTTCTATAGTACTTTGTAGTTTGGTGGATCAGAGGGGTGGGAGAGGGATGAGTCAAAGGTAATCCCAATGTTACGAACATAGGAAATGGAGTGTATGGTGGTACCATACACAAGAAGAGCAAAGGAAGCAGGAACAGCAGGTTTAGAGGGACAGATAATAAGCTTGGTTTTACTTGTGTTTGAGGATTAGGATTGAGGATTTAGTTGAATTTGGGATGACTATGGGACAGCCAGATAGAGAAGTATCATGTTTGACCAGATAGGATACTGAGTCCCAGAGAAATTAAGGGTCTTTTCCAAGATCACAAAGATAGTAAGTGTCAGAGCTAGGATTAATAATAAGCAGCAGAAATGGGATTGAAATTTGGATTCAGTGACTCCAAACTCCAAATACTTTCCTCTCACCCTGAGGCTTCATGAAACTGAAAGTTGTCAGGGGCTTTAAAGAGACCATTTAGTCCAAAGAATCTCTTTTTTTGCTTCTGTTCCAATCTGTGTTTAATTGTAGTTTAGACCAAAGAATAGCAATAAAAAATAAAGTTGGATTTGACAACAAGTTAATTCAATCAATGTTTATTGAGTGCCTACTATGTGCTCAATCTTTTTGATAAATCAAGATGAACTAAGACACAGTCATAAGTGGGAGCTATGTAGTTTAAGAGTTCAAAAGAGAGGTCAGAGCTAGTGATATAGATTCATGGATTTTCTACATAGACATTGTAGTTGAAGGCATGGAAGTGAATGAGTTTTGCCAGGGGAGAGACTTGAATGACCCAGCTCAGTTGCTTACTAGTGGTATGACTTTGAGCAAGTCACTTCCCTTGCATAGTGCTTAATAAATATTGATGGACTATTTTTGACTCTCTGAGCCTCAGTTTCCTTATTTGTAAAAAATGAGAGGAATTGGATTGGGGGGACTTTGAGCTCTAGCAATTAGTAGGACAGTGGTGACATTGGAGAGAGCAGGTTCTATAGAATTGGAGGGGGATAGAAGCTCAATATTAATGAGTTGGGAGGAGAGGGAGTGGGTAATGAGGAAGTCATAGGAACATAGCTACAGAGCTGAGAAGGACCTCAGAAGGCATCTAGTCCAACCTCGTATATACCTCCTTAATACATTAGGAAATGAAACTCAAGGAACTTTCCCAAGGTCACACAGGCACTAGACAGAGTCAGTTCACCCCTCTCCCTTTAGGAGTTTAGCGATGAAAGTGAGGAGAGAGACAGTAACCGGGTAAAGTAGAAAGGTCAAAGGGAGACATCTTAGCATTGTAGACACCTGAGAATGTTTCTAGGCAAAGGAGAAGGAAGGAACCTGGAGAAGGAGAGAAGGACTTGCTGAAGAAGCAAGGTTTTGGAGCTGGTTGATGGGATTATTTCAGCATACAAGAAGATAGATTAGCCTTGGTGAGGAGTGAGGGAAGCCTTTGTGTTTTGAGGGAAGAGAAAGTGCTGCTGAGGAATGGGAGAGGGAAACTGAGGGGACCTTCTGAGGGTGTGGACACCCCAGGTTATGATGATGATGATGATGGCCCATGTCTTGGCTAACCATAGTATCTTCTCTAATAAGTAGTAAGGTGGTCTTCAGGTAGCAAGAGGCCAATATTATTTGTCGAATAAAAGAATGAATGATGATGATCATGCATCAAGGACCTATGCTTTCATCAGGGTGAGAATTTCCTCTTATGCCTCCACCCCAGTATACAGTGTTTCCTTATGATAGTCATAAAATTGTAGTTGTTTAGTAATTTTTGGTCATGTCCAATTCTTTGTGACTCTGTTTGGGGGTTTTCTTGGCAAAGATTCTGGAGGGGCTTGGTATTTCCTTCTCCAGCTCATTTTATAGATGAGGAAACTGAGGCAGATAGGGTTAGATGACTTGCCCAGGGCCTCTGTCTGAGACCACATTTGAACTCTGGAATATGAGTCTTTTTGACTCTAGGTTGGTCACTATACCACCTAGCTGCCCCTGATAATTGTAGTAGTGACAGCTAAAAGTTGCATAGCTAAGGCATGAAGAACACTTTATACCTATTATCTCCTTTGATCCTTACAATAACCCTAAGAGGTAGGTGCTATTAACATTCCCATTTTAGAGATGAGGAAACTGATACTCGGCAACGTTAAGTGACTTGCCTATTATTAAATACCCAAAGCAAGACTTAAACCAAGATCTTCTTCACCCCAAATCCAGCTCCCTAACTGGCAGTTTTGGTGGCATAGTGGTAGGAGTACTGGACCTGGACTCAGGAAGGCCTAAGTTTGAATCCTGCCTTATCTGTGTGACCCTTGGCAAGCCATTGAATTTCTCAGTGCCTCAGTTTCCCCATTTTACAAGAGAAAGATAATAATAGCACCTACCTCACAGGTTTGTTGTGAGGCTCAAATAAGAGAATATGGAGTGTCCTCAAAATTTTAGTGCAGGTTTAAGCTTTTTTTTTTTTTTTAAACAAATGCTTTATTAACTTCTGTTTTACATCATTCATTTCCGCCATATTTTGAGTTACAATCATTTTCCCCCCATTATTCCCCTACCCAACCTCCCAGTATAGTAGTCCCACAAGATATCACTTCCTCCAATCTGCTCTCTCCCATACCTTCTCCCATACCCCCAGCGACTTTTCCATTAGAGGAAGGTGAATCTTTGTGTCCCAATGCCTGCACATCTTATCTCCCTATTACAAGAGAAAGAGTATTACTAATAGTATTTATATATATTTGAAAATGCTCATCAATTA